>JABSTQ010004656.1:0-58605 GCA_013358835.2 Ixodes persulcatus
TTTAAAAAGCTGTGCTAACAAAAGAAAAACAACATTAAAAATTGACCGCATCTCCACGTGGTGAATGATGTTGCTTGGGGCGAAGCTCTGGTGGTGCTTGTCTGCGTAGACGCCGAGCCGTAGCATGCCGAGCCTTTTCATTCATATCAGTAGGAGAATGTGTGGTTTTCTTCTTTTTCTTTTTTTAAGAAGACATTTTTTTCTTCTTTTTCTTTTTTCGTAATTTTTTTCATCTTTTTTTTTTCCAATTTTTTTTTTTCCCTACACTAGCACGTGAGCATGTGCTCACATGCTCGTTCATTCATATCAGTAGTAGAATGTGTGGTTTTCTTCTTTTTCTTTTTTTAAGAAGACATGGGATGGCGTCTCAGAACCCCCTACTCTCTTTTTCTTCTTTTTCTTTTTTCATAATTTTTTTCATCTTTTTTTTTTTCAATTTTTTTTTTTCCCTACACTAGCACGTGAGCATGTGCTCACATGCTCGTTCATTCATATCAGTAGTAGAATGTGTGGTTTTCTTCTTTTTCTTTTTTTAAGAAGACATGGGATGGCGTCTCAGAACCCCCTACTCTCTTTTTCTTCTTTTTCTTTTTTCATAATTTTTTTCATCTTTTTTTTTTTCAATTTTTTTTTTTTTCCCTACATGAGCACATGAGCACATGAGCATGTGCTCACGTGCTCGTGAGCATGTGATCTCACGAGCAGAAGCACGATCACCCGACGCCGGCCTACGGCGGACAACGGACGGCGGAAGGACATGGCTAGCCCCTAAGAAGCTTCGCCCCTAAAAACTCCGGTCTTTATTTGAATAAATATGGTAGTCAAGCTAGTTTCCGTGCAGCATGCAGTCAATCGAAAGGGCAGCGAACTTTGACTCAACTCTGGTTCCAATGGCGCTAAAGCGCAGTGTCAGTTTTTAAATGGAGGTTTATATAATATTTTTGGTTGGTTGTTTTTGCAGTTTATGATATTAGGACCTTGAGTTCTTGGGTAATTAATAGTTGGGGAAAGCATTCTCATTGATTGACGTTTTAGTGAATATGATGGTCTTTGCCGGCATTTTATCGAAATGATCTTTACGGGCTGAATAAACAACCCAGCGTAAAAGGGGGGGTGAAGAGAGGCTTTATTGCAACTGAAGTGCTGCGCCATGATTCATATTTCAGCCATTTGTAATACCCATTGTAAAAGTAACTACTCTGACCTGAAGCTTAACTCTAAGAAGGCTGTGTGTTCTTTTTGCATCCTATCTATTCTTGTCACAACAGGTAATATATGTAATATGCTTCAGTGTCGTAGATGAACCCTTAATAGTTACTGAAGATTGACTCTCATTTAGCGGTGCAATCATCATTTGAAGTGACGTGCTAACAGACATTGGCATCTGCTCCAAAAGCATCAGTGGCTGCTCCAAACTAATATTTTGCTGGCTACAGAGCTCGCTACAAAAGATCAGATGTCGTCACTGTAGTTAGTTCCTGCAATGTATTGTGGATATTTGCCATAAATACTCTACGACTCCTTTGGAAAGTTTGTTAGAAAGTGTGTAATGGTGTGCACAATGGTGGACAGAAACTGCTTGCATTCGGTGTTGCCTTGGCTGCACGAGCCCTCGTGCACTGGTAGCAAATGTCAGAGTTAGCCACTGGCGCCACTTGCACGCTCGTCGGTGTCAGATGGCAAACACAACGTTATCACATTTAGTCCTATCTGAGCGTAACGACAGCAACTTAAACGCCTTTTCCATTGACATAAAAGATCTCTACTATGCACTACCTCTGGACCGTCCTTTACACTGCATTGAGGAAAGCATTGATTCTTTTGGGTCCATCGCATTGCAGAACGCTTCGGGCATCCCCCAAGACAGATTTCTCGAGTTGATTGCCTTCTACCTGCAATCCACGTTTGTCGCTTGGGATGGAAATACATATTTGCAAAAACAAGGGGTTTGCATAGGGTCTTGTATCGCCCCTGTACTCAGTGACATACCCTGCGCACCATGACAGACTGCTGCAAAGAAGCTTAGACTCCCTGGAAGTCGTGAACATTTTTTGTTACGTATACGATTATATCATCTTCCTTGACGTCGACAGAAGCAAGTTTCCCACCACGATGGAAGTTCTGTCCACTTTCGAAGAGTGTATGAATCCGTTGGAGCTCACGCACGAGCTTCCCGTTGGAAGATCCATTAGATTCCTGGATTTACGAATATTTTTATTGATCTTTCACGCAAGCTGGTTGTACGAGCCTCGAGGAAACAAGCCGCTCCTTAAAGGGGCACTGACACCCCAAAGGTTGTATTTTTTTTATTGTCTAAAACGACGCAAGTTGTAGTCATAGACACCCAAAAAACGCATTGCAAAAAAAAAATTTCCCCGCGCGCGCGCGCGCCTTTTTATTTTTGGCGTTTAAATCTCCCGCCGCTACCTCCTCGCTTCTTTTGATCGGTGACGTCAAAAATCGGGAAATTTAGAAGCTTTGTAGGCGACATTTCTATAACATTTAATAACGACAATCGTAAAACATGTTTTTTAACGCAATTGGGAACGCACTACGGCCCCTCTTTTTGAAATACCAAAAATCAGAGCTCGGTGAGATGTCCCTTCCTAGATTTGTGTCCTCCCTCAGAAAACTTGGCGGCGCTCGAGCAGATCGGCGAGTATAGGGAAGAAACCGGTTTCCGCGCCGGCTCCCTTCTATCGCGCCAGCTCGCCTCCTCCTCCCATCGGGTCAGCGGAGGTCCGAGAGAAAGTCGGGTCGCAGGAGACCGCAAAATTTGACTGACTGCACTGGCGGGGGTCGCGCGGGAACTTCAAATTCGGCATTTGGAAATTGTTTTTTTAATTCACAAATACTGAATTCCCAAGTTTCGAATTTTGAGGGTAATGTCCCGGCACCGTTTTCAATCGTTTCGGATAATAAAAAAAATATGATTTTGACGTGTCAGTGCCCCTTTAACTTCAATACTGCACACTCCAAGTTGGTTAATAAGAGGGGCATCGTCAAACTTTGCCTTTAAAACTCACTTATTAAATCTTGCAAACATCTGATAAAAACTAGCTTCTGTGCACAAATTTGTCGCCTGTCATCAGCCGGGTATCCTACTTCCTTATTAACATCAGTGGCGGAGAACCTTCTCAGAGAACAGAAAAAAGATGTCATCAGACGAAAACCAAGAGACAGGTCAACTAGACCCATTGTTGTGCCTTACATCCATAACGTCTCCCATGGACTTAAGAAAGTGGCAAACAGGGTCAACATCGACGTCATCTTCTCGGCTCCAAACAAGCTTTCCAGCTTTTGCAAGAAAGTGAGCAATCCTCCACAACATTCAGCGAGCTGCACAAAAAAACACCAGACCAGTTTCGTTCCGTGCACAAAAAGGGTAGTGTATTCCTTTCCCCTCTCCTGTGGGAAACGAGATATCGGCCAGACTGGGAGATGTTTAAACGATCGACTCCGTGAACACAACAACAACATAACTAGAGCCAACTCGGGACATTTAGGTCTACATTGTCGTGATTGTGGATGTGCGGCACAACTTGATAGGTGTACAGTGCTGGGCAGAAGTGGTAGCCAACTGACTAGAGAGATCGTGGAAGTGGAACATATTGCCAGGTATGATGATAATTGTGTTAGCACTCTATCGCTCACTTTAATGAGCGATAAAAGACAATTTTCTTTGTTTCATTTGAATGCGCGAAGTTTAAGAAATAAACACGAAGGTGTTGACATGTTACTCGATCAGTTAAACCATAATTTTGATATTTTAGCTTTTACTGAAACCTGGTTTTCAAATGACTACGATGTCGTTCACTTCGCGGGATATGGGTGCACGTCAATATCCCGGGACAATATGAAGGGAGGGGGTGTGGCGCTGTACGTAAAGGAACACCTAGATATACATGTCGTGTCAGAATTCTCTATAATTAACCCCCATTATGAGTCTCTCATGGTAAAGTGTGCAGGTACCATAGTTGTCGTTGTGTATAGACCTCCTTCGGGTACAGTAGCCACGTTTTTAGAATTCCTGGAAAATATGCTGGAATGGTGCGCCCAAATCGGTGAACATGCTATTATTTGTGGTGACTTTAATATAGATGTATTATCAGCAGATCCAGCCAAACAAAGGCTTCTTGATGTTTTTCATTCTTTTGGTCATGAAAATGTAATTCATGTCCCAACCAGGGTGACGGAAATGTCTCAGACCTTGCTTGACCTGTGCTTTACAAACTATCAGGTGAATGAGCTAGAGGCGGGTGTTCTGCTATCGGATCTAAGTGACCATTTACCTATTTTTATTTTTTTACCACCTTGTTCAACACAACGTAAAGAACCCACAAGTCATGCACCCATTATGTATAGGGTCATTAATGATAAAAATATTATGTTGTTTCAAAGTTTAGTCGAGGAGGAAAACTGGAGCTTCATTGTTCGGTTGGATGATCCCATTGCAGCATACAACTTTTTTTCTACAAGAATTAAGATACTATATGATCAAGCGTTTCCAATGGTTCCATTTAAAAAGAACAGGAAGTCTAGAAAGCCTTGGATTGATGCCGCACTTCTTAGGAGAATAAAAGAACGAGATAAGCTCTTCGCCCTTTTTATAAAAACAAAACATCCGGATTATCTAGCTGAATTTAAAAAGAGCAGAAATAAACTAGGCGCTGATATTAAACGAGCACGAAATGTGTATCATGAAAATAAGTTCGCAGATATATATAGCAACCCCAGGAAAGTGTGGAGAAATGTAAACAACCTACTTTCTAAAAATGAAAGAAAAAATATTTCTGAGCTTATATTTGAAGGCATGTCCTGTACAGGGGCTAAGCTTGCTGATAGATTTAATGCCCACTTTTTGATGTCCGGTGCTTCCCTTGGCAGTGTCATTAATAGTTGTGATTACGAATCTTACATCTCACCGGGTATTGAGAGTTCAATATTTTTGTTTCCTACTACTGAAACCGAAGTATACAGCCTAATACACAAACTAAAGAATAACAGTGCTTGTGGTGAAGATGGTATAAAATCCCAGCCTATAAAATCAGTTGCTCACTTAATTAGTGGGCCAATCTCACATATATGTAATCTAATTCTGAGTACCGGAATATTTCCCGATAAATTAAAGATAGCAAGAGTGTCGGTGATTCACAAAGGAGGTGATAAAAATGACCTAAATAACTACAGACCAATCTCCGTTCTTCCCATTTTTTCCAAACTCATAGAAGGAGCTATTAATGCACGACTAATCATTTTTTTTAAACAAAATAATGTTATAGCTGAGCAACAGTACGGCTTTCAGAAGCAAAAATCGTCTGAATTGGCGCTGCTAAACATCAAAAATAAAATAATTGACAATTTCGAGCAAAAGTTATATACAGTAGGAGTGTTTCTTGACTTCGAAAAAGCTTTTGATTCAATCAAGCATCATATCCTTTTCGGAAAATTGTCCAAATATGGAATTAGGGAAATTTCACTTAGTTTAATAAAAAGCTATTTATCGAATCGTTCACAATGTACAGACATAAATCACGCGAGGTCAAATATGGGTCAAATAGAATACGGTGTCCCGCAAGGGTCCATTCTTGGCCCTCTCTTATTTTTAATCTACATAAATGACATTATAAGAATACCTCAAACACCAGATAGAATTTTATATGCTGATGACACAAACATATTTTTTTCTGGAAGAAGCCTAGAAGTACTTGAGCACGAAACCAACGCATGGCTTGAAAATTTATCATCGTGGCTTAGAGTAAACCAGATTCAATTAAACACGAAAAAACAAAGTATATTATATTTCGACCACGAAATAAATGTATTCAGCGGGAGATTCGAATTCAATTTCAAAACGAAATCAACGAACGTGTTATATCACATAGGCTCTTAGGTGTTCTGTTTCATGAAACGCTAAATTGGTCTTTCCATGTGCAGAGAATAAGAACGGAAATCTCACGCTCTATCGGGATTATCTATAGACTTAAAAATGTGCTGCCTCACTGGGTAAAAAAACAACTATATTATACCTTAGTTCATTCACGTCTTCACTACTGCCTCCTTGTATGGGGGACCACAGTAAAAACAAATATAGAAACCCTGCACATATTACAGAAAAAGGCCCTGCGCTTGGTCGAAAATGCCCCGTACCGGAGTCACTCTGCTCCGCTCTTTAGAAAGCACCGAATATTAACTATTCAAAATGTTATAAATAAGAAATTATCTTTATTAATCTATAATCAAATCAAATTAGAACCAACTGTCTTTTTCAGTACGTATCTTTGGACAGATCATCCCTACAATTTTCGGCACACCAGCTACAGAAGGCAAAAAATATGCACAAACTATGGCATACAAAAATTAGATTATCAAATACCTGTACTTCTGAATGACCACCCTGATCTCATGACCATTATTCTGGGAGGTATGTCTATACAAGCTTTAAAGAAAAGCATAAATGTCTATCTATTGTCCCTTCAAGAATAACATGTTTTTTTTTTCAGTATTATTTTTTTTTTTTGTGCACGTGTGTTGTTTCTTGTGCAGCATCTCTGCGGGCTTAAAGAAATATCTTTGTAGAGATGGCTGGCTGGCTGCACTATGTTGTTGTTTGTGGCCCCTTTGTTTGCCATGTTTGTGCAGGCATAAAAATTGATGTGCCTCGTTGTTGTTTGTCCTCCGTGGGGAGAGTCTGGTTTTAGTTCATTGTTTTTCTCTTTGTATACAGTGTTTTGTGCCGCTTATGGGATTTTATGTTTGATCTTTCATGATCAAGTAGTTTTCGTCATCTGAGACTTTCATTTTGTCTGGCCGTGGAGAGGGGGGGGGGGGGGGGGCTGTCGCCTTGTCAGGCATGCCGATGCCTTTTGTGGCGGCCTCCTAGACAGCTGTATTCCTCGACGGTTGTCTAAATAAACTTTGATTTGATTTGATTTGATTTGACTATAGGATAAATGCGCATGATCATCATTTCATGGGACGTAGAAGAAAAAGAAGCCAATATTCACGAATGTATTGAAAAGACGTAGATGAAAAAGAAGTGCAAATATAGATTGAGTTGTGAGTCAGCGCTGTGTGAGTGTTTTGTCTGCTGGGATTCTGTCACTAAGTGGGATTGTTTTTGTGGCCGGTGGTGACGTGTGTTTGTATGTAACCCCCTACTTGCGCTGTTATTTTGAGACGTGGATAACCAACTCGCCCAAGCCGCCGTTTTGTCTAGTAACTAGCGTTTCACAAGCGTTGGTGCAGTGGTTGAGTGTGGGGCTCGCAATCTCGGGGGTCCTGGGCTCGACCCCCTTGAGTGGACCTCGAGAGGTTTGTTCTGTCTTAGTTTATCCACCTACCACTCTACCACGCATGCACTTTCATTTCGCGTTAGCTGCCAAAAGAAATGCGCATTACTGTGCTGTAGCAGGGGATGTCGGCTGCTTCCCAAAAGGCGTGCCATGGGCGTGGTTGGCACATCTTTTAGTTAAGCGTGTGGCCCAGTGGATAGCCTTCTTAAATCGTTTAGGACATCATTTACATTGCAGTCTAGCCTCACTTGTGTAATTTTCACATTAAGACCCCAGTTAGCAGTCATACCGCACTGGTCAAATAGCTCATTTGAAGATTAGTCACTCTCATTGTCTGAACAGAGTTATAATTCATTTGACGGTCTGTGCCGCGTTCCAGTTGCAGCAGCCAACTTCATCGCTTAGAGCCGCCTATTTCTGTCGTCACATTAGGCCACTGGAACTTTTTTAACATTCTTTGAGCATTCAAAGGCAGCAGCATTTCATTGATTTATTTTCAACTGCATACAAGATGTTCAGGACTGGACAGCAACAGGACTGAAACAATCTCGGGCTCTTGTGATAGCTTGACAATTGCTTTGCTGGCCAGATGAAGCTTGCAGCTAAGTCCAGCAAGGATTTCCGTCTCGCATGTCATTTGGGCACACGTCTCACTTAATATTTTGAATCCGCAACAGAAGCGAGCTAGATATCCCTCTGTCTTGCCTGCACGTAATAAATGTAAGTGCGTACACTACCATAAAATACCGGGGGAGTGCCCACCCCACTTTTACTGAAAACTCGATTGATCTAGACATGGGCGATTGTCCGGTCAAACCTGGTGCTTAACGTATGATTTTCAGAATTCCTAAGATTGGGAAATGGTAATAGTGGGTGCTTGGAACCAGATGGGCGCTTCCGCGGTATTTTACGGTACGTAACACTGAGTGTTAGCACACTTGTTGTGCCTCCACTACCGTGCAAGTGCGTCTTCGTATGGTTGCGCTTTGCATCTGGCTCCCGCCCGTTTTTTAACTGGGTTTTGAGAGCTTGTTGTTTAGTTTTTATCGGGATGTTAAATAAAATTTGAATGAAAACATTGCTTCCTTGATGTTTATTGACCGGTGCAAACAAACAACAAAGGTTCTGACACACCGAGTGAAAAATTCTTACATTGCTGCCTGTGCCGCGGTTGTGCCAGATACACACATTTTCCGACAGCAAATGTTGTATCAGCTGTAAATTTTACGATGGGAGATTCAGCTTCTTCGTCTATATAAAACATGGGAAATAAATCATGAAACGCAACGGTGCCACATTCTGTAATGTTTAGCACAACCAAGCAAAGGTTACATGCGGCCTGATAGCTGATGTTGTACTTTGACAAGTTTTTTTGCATTACCCACCACTTAAAATATCCTAAAAACTGCAGCCTACTGCTAAACATTTGTTTCGGAAAATGAGTGTTGAACTGCGATGCCACCTGCAAGCAAAATAATATTTGCTCGACCGTCACTTTCAATTACTTTTCAGTCCGGACTCCAAAAAATTCCGAAGCTTCTAAGTTGAAAGTTTAAAACGTCAAAATTGGAAATAATTGTCCCAGTTTGAATGGCTGGGCATTTGTGAAACTCTAGTGTTTCATAGTGCTAGGTTCTGAGTGACAGCCAGGGTGCTTGTTCACCAAGAATAAGTGTTCTTAATTTATGAGACTGCCCTTGCTTCCCAGGGGTCTGCAGTGCGGAACTATGTCCCCTTCATTCGCTTGGACGGGGCGAATGGTGTTGGAGCCGTGAAGATAAAGACTTTGCTTCCTCATCTGGGAGGCCTGCTGAAGATTGAGACCTTCAACGATGGAACACAGGGGAGGTTAAACCACATGGTACGATGGCCTTCACACCACATCTCATGTCGGTCATTTGTAACACCTCTTTGTTTCTTTTTAGTGTGGTGCTGACTTTGTCAAGATTTACCAGAAAGCACCAGAAGGTTGGCACCATTTGTCCCTTGACTCAAACTGTTTACTTAATGCCAAACTCTTCATTCTTTTGCCAGGTATTCCACTCGATGTCGGTGTCAGGTGCGTTTCCTTTGATGGTGACGCCGATAGGGTGATTTATTTTTACCATGACGAGAACCAAGGGTTTCACCTCTTGGATGGAGACAAGATCGCCACTTTGGTACGACGCCTGTTCGGTTTGGGTAATGCTGGGCAGATTGCGGCAGCTGCATTTACTTTCGACTACAGGTGGCAAGCTATTTAAAGGAACTGATTGATGCTGCCAAGATATCCCTAGACATGGCCATTGTTCAGACAGCCTATGCCAATGGCAGCTCTACAAGCTACATCACTAACGTGCTGGTGAGTTGGCAGATGCACTCAACTACCTCAAATCTGCCGATTGGTGCGCTTTACCCAGTGAGGCTTGGCAACTAAGCTGTGTCCCTGTTTTTTGACATGGAAGAAAGTGCCCGTCAAGTGTGTCCCAACTGGTGTGAAGCACCTGCATCGTGAGGCCCAAAAGGCAGACATTGGCATCTACTTCGAAGCTAATGGCCATGGAACTGTAAGTGCTGCACTCATTGCTGGTGTCCTTCAGCCTCCCCACTGCGCTGGCTGCAAGCTAGTGGTTTTCTTCTGGTCCAGGTACTCTTCAGCGAAAAAGCGCAGAGCGTCATACAAGGTGTTGCTAACGACGACAGGTGAGCCCTTTCTGAAAGCAGGTGGGGATTGGTGGCTACATGGTATTTTGGGCCGTTCCTTCCAGTCAGTATCCAGAACAACAGCAGGCGGCAAGGAAGCTACTCCACACGATGGACTTGATTAATCAGGTAGCCTCAGATTTTCATTGCAGCGTTTTATTGCGGCTCATTCGAAGCAAGGAGCCAGTGACTGTTGACCACCAGAATATCCCCAGAGATAGTCTACCTAAAATCGAAAGCAAATCGGGGGAAAATAAGGAGTAAGCTAATTTTCGCTGCGCCATAAAAAATGTTGAAAAAATGCTGGTTTTAGATTTTGTGACCTACGAAACTTGCAATAGCAAGGAGGGGCGATGAACCAGAGACGACTGTCCTTCCCAGTCAGCAATGTTCGCAGGGGGAATGAAGTCTGCTTTTTCAATTACTCTTAGTGCAACAGGACCTTGTTGGTACTTCCCAGTTGGTGTGTCTGTTTTCCCAGCTGTTAACATTCATGGAGACCAGTCCTGTTTTAAGTCCCGTAGGGCTAATGTATTATTTTTCCATTTGTTGCTTTGCAACTGCCAAAATACCAATGTCGGCAAGCGTCGTGTGCTGAGGTGGCTCAGCATGGTTGCTTGTGGTGTACTGCATGGTAAAGATATTACTGCACGAGGTGTAAAGCTCCTTTAGTGGGGCCAGCGCACATTGCTCTGCATCGTCCAAGGAAGCTAACAGAAATCTCTTCCTTTGGAAGGGTGCTGCTGTAAGCGGAGTCTCGATAAAGCCCCTTGGTACAGTTCATGCTTTTTATTTCATACAAGCACCGATGGTCAGTGTACAGCATGGCCCCCGCAGCCTTTTCTTGCAGAGGTTCTACCTCGCCAAAAGCAGGCAACCTTTACGAGTCAAAAACAATGCACAAATTTTCTGTGTTTGTTAGTCAGTGCACAAAATTTATCATTCCTACTACCGTAGATTACGGCGCATCCGCCCATTCCACATTAAGTGCCCATTACCAAATTTGCAAGATCTGAGGAAATACGCACGGTACATTTATATGTAAAATTGATGACCGGACAAGCACCCATCCCCCATTTTTTCACGATTATCTCCAAAGTTTGAGTGGGCACTTGCCCGGTATTTTACGGTAATTAAACATTGGATGGACGCAAAACCAATAAAAGAAAAGATGATTTGACGTTCGGACACAGCTCATGGTCCGCTGTCACCATCTGTCAGCTGTTGCACCTATCGGACGTGTTTCATTTGCTGACGGACATTGTATGTAGGAAAAGAACATCCTTATTTACTTACTGTTTACTCGAGTAACTTAATTCTTTGAACTTTTGATACAGAAAATGCACCACCTACGGGCACCCCTTATCAAATGTAGCACAGTACTTTAAGACAGAGTTCTTATACTTCCCACAGTACACCCATTGGGTTTTCGAGGTCCCAGATTTTTTTTGATCGTCCCTGCTCCTTAGTAAAGTCCAGCTAATGTGCTGTTTTAGCGAATTTGAGCCACCCACTGATGCATAACTGAACAAAATACGCCTTAGTATGCGCATTATTGTTTACAAGCTCTGTAGACTTGTGCACTGCTTTAAAGGGACACTGACACATCAAAATCTTTTTTTTTTATTATCCGAAACAATTGGAAACGATGCCGGGACATTACCCTCAAAATTCGAAACTTGGGAATTCAGTATTTGTGAATTAAAAAAAAACAATTTCCAAATGCCGAATTTGAAGTTCCCACGCGATCCGCGCCAGTGCAGTGAGTCAAATTTTGCGGTCTCCTGCGACTCGACTTTCTTTCGGACCTCCGCTCCACGCTATGAAGCAAAGCGCCGTTGCCACGGCGACCCCAAGCGAGGAGGAGGTGAGCAGGCGGGATAGAAGGGCGCCGGCGCGGGAAAAAAACCGGTTTCTTCCCCGACTCGCCGACGAGCGCCGCCAAGTTTTCCGAGGGAGGGTACAAATCTAGGAAGCAACATCACACCGGACTCTGATTTTCGGTATTTCAAAAAGAGGGGCCGTAGTGCGTTCGCAATTGCGTTAAAAAACATGTTTTACGATTTCCGTTATTAAGGGGGGACACTACCCAAAAAAAAAATATTTCTGCAAAAAACACTGATTTTGAAAAATTACATATTTACATCCACCAACATCTAGAGAGTATTCCCAGAAATGTTCACAACTTTACACTGCATAGTTAAATTTTTATAAATTATTTTCTGTCCACTGAAGCTAAAGAAAAGGTAGGGTTTGGAGCACTTTGAACGCCTTTTTCTCCGTTCCACTTTTTGGTATAAATTCCATTTTAGTCAATCTATCGTTTGATAATGGCAATACAGAGAAGGCTCGTTCTTCACTTTTCCTGACTGAAATTTAATAAGGAATGCGGCCATGGAATGTTTTTGTCACTTTACGGATGTCTTTTATAAAAAATGTTGACATTTTGTCGAAGACACAGAAGACCAAAAAGTTGACCATTTTTGCAGAAGAGAAAATTTATAGAAATAAATGACTTTTTACAAAACACTTTCCATAGCCGCACCTCCTAGACATTCTGCTAGATATCTAGCGAATAAAAAGTTTGAATATTGTGATAGCTTTGCGACGATAGATAAACTTGCATCGTTTTAAACAATAAAAAAAAATACGACCTTTGGGTTGTCAGTGCCCCTTTAATGTCTCAATGACAAGACCGAAAGGGTTTCCTAAGCCAGATAGAAATTCCTCGAGGTTGGAAAGCTTGAAAAACTGTTAAAGAAATGCTTAAGGAGGTCCTGTCAAAAGGTTCAGCGTGCTTTTGGGTTCATGCTGCAATGCTAACCTATAAAACACGTGTCACTCATGCACTCTGGAAAATGATGGCGTCCTGATAACCCAGTTTGGTACTGCGCTACCATGCTCTCCAAAGAGCCTCGCGGGGCTTGCACTTTGTGTATTACTGCTGTTGTTGCAAAGTGCTTGCAGAAAGAAACACATTATGGGGCTTTAGGTACTGACTCGGCTGCTTCTTCGCTTTAGAGAAAACTACGAGTAAATGGCTGTAGCCCTGCGAAGGTAGCATTCTATATTTCAGGGGTCCTCACTTTCTGGTATCGAGGAATGCCTATCTCCATTGCTAAGCATTCCTGTTGTTGAGCTGAAGAGCCCTCCCAGTTGGCATTGATACAACAAAGCTCTGTGGAAGCTTATGGACCTTGTAAACAATAATGCAGATACTGAGGAGTGTTTGACTCGCACATTAATGGGTGAGTCAGATGTGTTACAATACCGGGTGTAGCACGATTGCCCAGAATCCCCATCGCAAAAGCCCCATTAGCCCCACGTTTCACAAACCCTGCGTTCATTTCCCCCCGTGCCCTGTCCTTACTGCCCCTGTCCCACCCTCTTCGCGCCAGCCTCTTTACCTGATCCGTTGAGGGTCTACAAAGGCTCTTTTAAACTACAAAATAAGCTCAACTTGAACCACAAAAAAAACTTAGAATGACGTACAATTACATAAATCTGCATAACCACTGATGCCCCTGCAATTATAGACTTTATATACCTACATGGATACAAATATTTTTTTAGCACGACGTAAGAATGGAATTGGTGTTTGGTGCTGTGTATACGTAATAAGTATGGCGCCACGAGCTTCGGGATAACCGTTTTGACAGAACCGTCGGAACTGTGAATCCGCGCGTTCTTCCGAGTCGACGAATGCTTTGGTTCAGAAAGGTAAAAAACGCAGGCAAGCTGGTAAATGACATCCATAGTAACCCTGAGACGTAGGAACAATAAAATAACAGACTTCATTGTTATGTCTGTTTTTTTATTGTTCCTACGTCTCAGGGTCACTATGGACGCTTTGGTTCAATGCTCATTCATAAAAACTGCAACTTTAAATGTTTTGCCAGTGACTGATATTTTCTGTTTGTTCACACTTTTAACGTCGATCCTTGCTTGAGTCCTTGGTATGGCATGATAGTTACACAAGAGTTAAAAGCAGAATGCTCCGCCCTCGCGCTGAGGACCTGACATTCGGGCATGGGCTTCTGAAACTGTTGCTTTTGAAAGCGGGGCAAAAAAGGCCGGGGCGTTGGCCGCGGGGCATTTGATATGGGGCTTTTGACATTGGGTGCTTTCGTGCACTAGCCCAAATACCATATTTGCACAAATATAACGCGAGGGCAGGTTTTGAAGTTCCTAAAAAGCAAAAAGAAAGTATTCCTATTATAATGCAGCTGTAAAGTTACCGCACTCGAGGACATAGCACAAGTGGGGACGGGAATGGGGAAAATATTGTGTTTTGACTGCACTCATTGTCACTGCTCAGCTCCTTCTCCCTGTCGCATTAGAGACTTCAAAGATATGCTTGTCTTGTAGTTCCTCTTTCTTTGGGTCAAGCTATTCCTCTTCAACCACGATACACTGTGTCAAGTCGGTTGATTTACGGAGCGCACGAAGCAGAAGCACAAACGCCTGAACACTCTCGAGCAGAGACTAAAAAATGCGCAGGCAGAACAAAGACTGCTGCAAGCGATACATGATCCTTCTCGCCCTCGTGTGTCATAATCGTTATGGAACACAAGGTGTTTCATGCATAAAGGTAGGGACTATTTCAACGTCCACCGTTAAAATAATTAAAATATTATTTCACGTCACTTTCGTTAAGCGTCAAAATAACTACTTTTTATTTAACCGCCGACCGTCGAAATGACAAGAATATGACGTCTCTGACATCATTTTACCGTCAATATAAAAGCAAAAAGTATTTTGACGTCTACGACGTCACTTCGGTAATAATACGCATCCTTTATAGTGATGTCTACCGTCAAAATAGCTTGCATGTTATTTTGACGTTTGTGACGTCACCTTTGAAGCGCGCTCGCTTGCATGCGCTGTAAAAATAAAAAGACCTTTATTGCTTTTCTTTTTGTTGTGCACTTTCACGAGTCAATCGGACACTGGGGTAGCGTTGCAAGGGGGCTAAAGGTGGCAGGTTGGAAACAGGAACTGTCGGCTGTGTTTGCAGTTCTCGGTGCTGGCGCCTCATGAGGTCCATCGGCACTTTCAGCTTTCAGTTCTGTTTGCATTACCATTCTCTGCTGGTTTAGTGTTTAGCTCTATGCGCACGATGGCTAAGTAGAGGCAAGTGCTTTTACGTCATCCTGATTATGCAAGCTGCAAGAATGGAAAATGGAGCACAGTTCACCAAGTATTCGGACCTGACTGCAGCACTGTCGAAGTACCAAGACGCAAACTTTGTGCAGTTTTGGATTAACTCATCCAGAACAGTTGCACGTACGTATGAACAGTTGTTGAGGCTGTGCTAATATGGATAGCCTGTTTCGTGTGGAATATTGTATTAAAACTAGTAACCTGCGTCGGATACCAATGGGTGCATGGTCTAAACCAGCAGTCCAAACCGCAGACCAGACCCGGCCCGCAGTAAGGCTTCCAAGCGGCCCGCATATGGCCGCGGTCTTCCCAATGAAGCCTGGCCTGCAGCCCGCTTCCAGCAAACTCGCTGCTAGCGGTGCAAAAAGAAATGCGCCTAAACAGACGGAGCCGCGGCGCACTCGAAATGTGCAAACTAAGATACCAGAAAGAACGAGAGAAACTGCATCCTAGCACAGGTTCACTCGCCATATTATTAATTGAACACGGTCATCTCTAGCGTTACCATTCTTAGTCCCCTGCTTTATGACTGTGTAACTACTATGTAAAATTTACATTGTGCTCTCGTGTACATTGCACTTAGTGTCTTCTGTCACAACTGTTGCATACTCTCAGCATTAGTTTTATCATTCGGAAATTGAAACACTCTTGCATATCTTATTTAAATGTGTAGGTTACCCTTGCTAACTTGTCCCTGAGTTTTGTAGCATCGCGAGCGTTCACAGCAAAGAACTACGAAGCGGCATTGCATGATCGCAAATCATGCCATTGACATGATGGCATGATTGCAAATCATGCCATCAGAAAAGTTTCTGCTCACCCCGCTGTTATACCTGTTCCTCCAACCACGTCGCTTAATTAGTTTCAGCTCTGCGGAATACAATTTTTCAGCTGATTTCTAACATTCATTTCTCTTTGATGAATCGCTTCATTCATCTGTATATTTCAGTCACTTCCTACGATTTATTTAGGCATTTCAGAGACAATGCTTATTTAAGAAGTTCCCATTCTTCTGAAAGCAAACAAATTTCGAACAAACTGAAACCCTGGATCGTTAAGGTAAGGTAGGGTTCTCGTTTTCCTTTTAGGAAGTGGATATATTGCCCGCAACCGGCATAGCAGCTGAGGATGAACATTGCTGGCAGTGTCCCATCATTGGCTGGCTGAAATCACGTGTCTTCCGGCCGCTGGTTTGCAGTTTACGCTGGGCCCCTCCATGCAGTCTGTGGGGTATCGCTTCTTTCGAGACCTGCAGTCCGAAGGGATTCCCCATGCAATCCGTGGGGAATCACTTTGTTCGAGACCCTTCCAGCGGCAGTCTCGAACAAAGCAATTTACAGCGCGCGTTTCTGGTTTGGAGAGTGTGTGTCATTGTTGCCCGACTGCGCTGGGCTGTGGCAGCCCATGTAGGCGCAATTCCGGACGCTGGTGGTGGCTAAATTGTGGCCTTTTATTGTTTCTTTCGTGTTTTTTGGTGAATAGAATTTCTCAAAGCTTTGAAGAAAGCATTATACTATTTTTGGGAACAAAAACAAACAAATGAAAGCTTTTTTAGTGAGACTCTACGTGACAGAACAAGATCACATGCAACTGGAATGTGTCTTTCATTTTATGCAGCTTTTTCACGACGCGATACACTTGACCGTGTCACTCACAAAGGTTTTAAAGGTTCACCAAAGTGCTTTTTGAGATCCTCGTTTTATGGTCACAATAATAGTGATAATCTTTATTTTCGGGTGCCCTAAAACGGCCAAGCAGCCTTCTCTTAGGTACATCACTTTGTACAATAGAAACTCTTAAACAAGAATCCTACTCATTAAAAAATAAATATGCATATACGCTGACACACTATGAGGTGACCAAAAGTTTGTCCAGCTGACAGCGATGTGTAGACAGGGGTGTGTTGATGTCAACTTGAGGTGGCACAATGCTGTTGTATAATGTCTCTAAACGGGAAAGAGGTGACACACGGCATGGTAAACATATATCAAAACAGGTGAACTGTCCTCGTAGCGCGGAAAGGAACATGAAGATCGATTTTATTATTAAGCCATAAAGAATCAATGGCACCATTAATGATCTTATGCAGGAATACCAAGTCAAGAACAGTTCTTCTGTGGGATCAAAGCTTCAGCAAAAATCTAGTTCATAGTCATAATACACGGGTCATCCAATCCATCTGTCATAACCATTTCGAACAAATCTTTTTTGCACACGTGCCATGATCAAAGCCTAAGTTAGAAATATATAATTCCAAATCACAGAAGCAAACTCAAGCCTTCAAACCACTAAGGAATTAAAAAGATGTATTAAACAATGGGGCTTTTTAAAATGCTTGGTCAAATGCGGTATTACTCCTAGAACTTTTATTGCAGAGCCGGCAACAAAAGATACACGATTTTTAAAAGTTAATCCGCAGTCAATGAATACACCAAGATCCCTTACAATTGACACTCGTTCAATCGGTTTTCCCTCAAGATGATAAGTGTTATGAATGGTCGCACGGCGTCTGCACAAAGGTATCACTTTAGTTTTTAAAAGATTAAGGAATAACCGATTTTGTTTACACCACTGCGCTATATTAGACACATCATGTTGTATCAAATCACAATCTCAAGGGCAATGAATGCTCTTGAACAACTTAATGTCATCAGCAAATAAAAGCAGTTCAACGTTTTTTAGACATGATGCTATATCATATATGAAAATTGAAAACAGCAGAATATCTCAAGTTACGGGCTCTAAACATCTTAATAAGCCTGAAATTACATTCATGCGCGGCCGATCTGCATATTTCCTTCGTTTTCCTGCAGCGCACAGTACGCTGCGGGAAAGGGCTCTTGTAGGAAAGCAGAAAAGGTCCTTAAAGGGATGGTGAGCTGAAATTCGGATTTAATAAAAACAACGCAGGAGACGTAGGCGGGACGCTACAATCCCTACAACACTACTTGTAAGGCGATATCTCGAATGGACGGCTGTATTTTTGGAAAAAGAGGTCGAGATTGAACGAGGCGCGTGACGTGAAGATACCTCGTTTCCTCCTCACTTCGCTTCGCTCCCTCAAAGGCGGCGAGGCGGAGAAGACGCGAGGCCGTTCCCTCTCCTTCTCAAAGAAACATGACGTGAACATTTCTGTCAAATGCGCCTCCTTTTCATGAAAAATACGGTCATTCGTTCGAGATATCGCTCTATGAGTGATGTTTTGGTGTTTATAGCGTCCCGTTGCACGCTTTTGCCGCGTGTTTTGTGGAATCCAGATTTCGGTTTTGCATCCTTTTAAAGGGGCCATGAAACGAATTTTGGGCTGGGATAAATGAATTTAGATTGTAATTTTACTAATAGCATATCGTTTAGTGGGCCAAAAGTCAGAAGGTAGAAAGTCAAAAGCCTGATTTTCGGTACGAAAAATTGAAAACACAGCAGTCTATTTCGTACCTCCTTCCCTTCGAAAGCTCTCTGCCTTTTCACTGTGGTACATCCGCGGTACCCAAAGTGCATCACCCGGCCCAAACGAACGTCACACGGCACCAGACCTCACTTATTCACTTCACCCCTAAGCTTGCATTGTAGTGGAAGCTATGCGCTTGCCGGACCAAACAGCCGCCTCCCTTCCATCACCTGACCTTATTCTCTGCACGTGGATATGCGCGAGGGAGCGTGATCACGTGGCAAAAGTGTGGCTGGCCCAAGGAGCACATAGCTTCCACAGCACTGTAAGCTTAAGGGTGAACGAGGTAGACAAAGCAACTTTTGTCCGAGTTTTGAGCGACGTTGCTTATCTTCTAGGGTGGTGGTGTTTGGGTACACAAGTGAGGGTCCGAGCAAGAGGGGAGTCCCTTCTTTCCGTCTTCTTGAACTGTTTGGTACAGTGCACGATTTGTAAAGTTGAGGAGGAAAGCTAAGAAGGAAAAAGTTGACAAATTGTTTCATGACCCCTTTAATGAAAGCATGTTTATGGTGAATAAGTACTGAATAATTCTGACCGTCAGTGAATTGAGATTCGGAAATCCTTTACCCTGACAACATTTCTGCACGAAAACAAACAAAAAAGGACTAAGAAAGAATGGCAAAACATCAACCCAGAATTGGGCTTCACTGGTGAAAAAGTCATTAAAATATTGCAACGAAAGAATGCATCAGTGATGTGATTGGCTGGAGTCATATTGTCGATTGTGCATGGAGTAGAGAACACTTTTGGGTCACAAGTATACACTTCATTCTCATCCTTTCCATTGCAATTCCCCCGCAGGGAGCACCTGTGAAAGCAGGTGTTTGGAGAGTGGCGTCTCCACGGACCCCGAGCCCCGCAGGGGGCGCCTGCACCTTAGGTGCTAGGTGCTTGGTGAGTAGCGCCACCACGGACCCCAGCCACATTGGCTACATTACGGACCCTGAGTAAAAAGTGGCTAAGACCCACCCACGTCTGGCTGTGCGTGGCGAGCCCGTGTCCGGGGAAAAGGGCATCCTGGTGGTTGAGCCGAACCCGGGGTAGGTTTGGACCCTTCGGGGCCCCCCGGGTGAGGCAACACACCACTTTGGCCCCCGCTTCTCGTAGACGGGTGTCCTGGCTTGGCCCGACCAGGATGATGCAGTCAGTCGCCATTTCTTCTACTATCCCCTCTCTTCTTTCTCTTTTCTCTTCTCTCGCCTTTTTCCATTTCAACTTCTTTGGCGGCAAGGGCTAACCTTGGGTGGTGACAGACCCCCTGTCTAGCACCACACTGGGTTATAGTGCCTGGGCAGCGCTGATAGTGTAATGTCGTCAGCCAAGCCATTCTTTGCTATGGCGCATTACCTATCCCCGTGTTGGGCTCCGTGGTGGGTGGCGCACCCGGGGCACCGAAGATTCTCCCCTTATTATGGGTTCCAAACGAAACTTTCTTGATCGGCCTCTGAAAAGAGGCCGCACCGAAGCTCTACTTCTTGGAAAAACACCATCTACACCTGAAAAATTTCCAAAATTCCTCGTCATGCATTCAGAGACCGAAAAACCTCTTGCCAAACTGTCCCCATTCCTCGTCGCGAAGGCGATAGAGGGAGTGGTTGGTAAAGACTTTCATGCCAAGAAAATGTCATCTGGCGACCTCCTCATCCAGATTAACACTAAACGACAAAGTGACGCTCTCTTAGCGCTAAACTCTATCTCGGACTATAGGGTCACTGTCACAACACACCGCACCCTTAACACTATTCAAGGTGTCATCTCTGAGGATGACCTCCTTGATACACCAGAGGAAGAAGTCGTTGAGGGGCTGGCCACGCAGGGAGTGATGGCTGCTCGGCGGATCACCCTGCGTCGGGACGGCGTAGAATTGAAAACTAAGCACATTGTTTTAACATTTGAATCGACCTCTCTTCCCGAAGTTGTTCAAGCCGACTACCTCCAGTGCCGCGTCCGCCCCTATGTGCCGAACCCGCTGCGCTGTTTTAAGTGCCAGCGGTTCGGTCATGGGTCGCGGAGCTGCCGGGGGACCAACAAGTGTGCCAAGTGTTCTAGTAAAGAGCACGTTGCTGAAACATGTGAGAGCGAACCTCTGTGTTCAAACTGTGAAGGCCACCACCCTGCCTATTCCAGATCCTGCCCTGTCTGGAAACAAGAAAACGAAATTCTCGCACTAAAAATCAAAGAAAATATAAGCTACATTGATGCAAAGAAGCGCTTTGCGTTTGTCTCTAAGGGCTCTTATGCCCAGGCCGTGCGCAGGGGCCCGGCACGGTCAATGGTGTCGACGGGAACGCAGACGTCTTCGGACGACTCGCGTCTCCCGTTAGGTCCCCCTTCCTCGGGAGCAGTGCCAGTTGCACTGCCTTCAAACCGCAAGGTGGATGCTCCCCCATCAGCGTCCACCTCGGGAGCGGTGCCCATGGCACCGCCTCCAAACCGCAAGGTGGATGCTGCTGCGTCAGCATCCACCTCAGGGCAGGGGATGACCTCCCCTGCCCCACCTGCTGCTTCGGTCCCTCGGGGCCGGGGTGTCCAATCCCGGACCTCTGCTCCTCAGAGGAAGCCTGGGGAGCCCCCCAAGCAGTCGACCTCTGCAGGTCAACCTGAGGCCATTGCCTCCCCAACAGAGGAGCCAATGGATGAGAGCGGACCCAGATCTGACGAGGACGCCCTCCTCTCGGGATCTGAGTCCTCCTCTTGCGCTCCCAGTGGTCCCACTGGGAAATGGAAGGAAGTTACGAAAAAGAAAAATGCCCCGCGTATTAAGATCGATTTTAAGACCTGAAGACCCCTTTTGATCAGTATGTTCTCGTTTTTTCTCTTTCGCGTTTTTAACTTTTTAATATTTGCTCTACTGTTTTTTAAATAATGAGTTTTATGCAGTGGAACTGCAGAGGTCTTTTTAGTAATTTAGACGATGTGAGGTTCCTGTTACATAAACATGAACCTTCCGTATTCTGTCTGCAGGAAACATATCTGAAGCCATCTAATATAAATTTTCTTAAATCGTATCAGATATATAGGAGGGATCGCGTGACGACCTCTGGCGCTTCTGGGGGAGTTGCAAGTTATTGTAGACAGTAGTTTACCTGCCTGCGAAGTCTCCCTTAACACCTCTTTGGAGGCTGTCGCAGTAAGGTTGCTACGAGATCGCCTTATTACCATCTGCTCCATTTACATTCCTCCTTCATCATCCTTGGAACTTTCCCAGCTTGAAGCCTTAGCTGACCAACTGCCTGAACCTTTTATTTTAATGGGCGATTTTAATGCACATAACCCGCTCTGGGGTAGTGATCGGACTGACACCCGGGGTTCTGTTGTGGCACGGTTTTTGTCTCTTAGAGAAGTGTGTGTTTTAAATACTGGAGCACCAACATATTTCAGTTCTCATAACTGCTCTTTCTCTTGTCTTGACCTCACTATTTGTTCATCTGCGATTTTTACCGACTTTACTTGGAACGTATTAGATAACCCTTATGGGAGCGACCACTTCCCAGTGTACCTTACTCCGCTAGAAGTTCTACCTAGGCTTCCTTGTTGTCCTCCTCGTTGGAAGACCTCTTTAGCAGATTGGGAGCTTTTTAAGTCAAGCATTCCTTCCTCCTTGGACCTTTCGCAAGTGGCCTCTGTGGACGATGGAAATGCACTAATAACAACAGAAATCCTTGAGGCAGCCCGTTTGTCCATCCCACAGACATCCGGAAACCTGCCGAAACGCCCAAAGCCATGGTGGGATGATGAGTGCAGAAAATCCCGAAATCGACAAAATTGTTCTTGGGGAAGGTTTAGAAGGTATCCGACCTCCAGAAACCTCCTGGCATTTAAACAGTTGCGGGCAAAAGCCCGCTATATCAGAAAACAGGCCAAAAAGAAATCCTTTTGCTCGTATGCATCCTCCATCAATAGTTTCACACCGGCCAAGATTGTCTGGGACAGAGTGAGAAGAATGGAGGGCGACTACCGTTCTTTCTCAATCCCCTTGCTTTTAGCTGAGAATGGAGAAGCTTATTTGTCGTTAGATGAGCTAGCCAATGCACTGGGTAAGCACTTTGCACAAGTCTCCAGTTCCGAAAATTACTCTACAGAGTTTCTACGGTATAAGTCCAAATGTGAGAGAACTCCAATTCGTATGTCAGATGATTGTACTGAAGAATATAACCGTCCCTTTTCTCTTGTCGAGCTTCGTCGAGCCCTTGCGGCTGCAAAACCCACATCCCCTGGACCTGATTCAATTCACCCCACTATGCTTTCCCACCTACCTGATACATTTCTTGTCACTCTCCTTCAGTTTTTTAACATAATCTGGGCGAAAGGGAAATTTCCCAGCTCCTGGAAACAGGCTGTGGTCGTTCCCATTTTAAAACAAGGAAAGGACAGAAGCAAAGCCACAAGCTACAGGCCAATTGCCCTCACTAGCTGTCTGGGAAAGACGTTTGAACGGCTGGTCAACAGTAGACTCGTTTACGTGCTAGAACAAAAGAAACTTCTAAGTAATTTCCAGTGTGGTTTCCGCACTTCCAGGTCTACTGTTGACCATCTGGTGCGCCTCGAGACGACCGTCCGGGAGGCTTTTGTAAATAGGCAGTTTTGTCTTTCGGTCTTTTTTGACCTTGAAAAGGCCTACGACACCGCCTGGCGCTACGGCGTACTTCAGGACCTCATCTCGATGGGCATAAAAGGGAGAATGTTTAACTGCATTTCCGACTTTCTGCAGGATCGTGGCTTTCAGGTACGCCTGGGGGCTACGGTCTCTGACCCTTTCCCCCAGGAGAATGGTGTACCACAGGGCTGTGTCTTGAGCGTCACTTTGTTTATTATAAAAATGAATTCTCTGTCTCAGGTGATTCCGCCCATGGTCTCCCATTCTCTTTACGTCGACGATGTCCAAGTTTGCTTTTCTTCGTGTAATTTAGCTATCTGTGAGCGCCAAGTTCAACTGACGGTGAACAAGATGAGTAGGTGGGCTGATCAGAACGGTTTTCGGTTTTCCGCCGAGAAGGCCCTGGCGGTCTGTTTCTCCCGAAGGCGGGGAGTATTTTCTGTTCTATCGCTGTCCATCAAAGGTGCGCCTATTCCTGTTAGGACAGAACATAAGTTCCTCGGTTTAGTATTTGACAGCAAGCTAACCTTTGGCTCACATGTAAAGGCTCTAAGAATTAAATGTCAGCGGAAATTAAACCTCCTTAAAGTCCTGGCACACCGTTCTTGGGGTTCAGACCGTCTCTGCCTTTTACGACTTTATAGGGCATGTGTTCGTTCTGTGTTGGATTATGGCAGCATTGTCTACGGTTCTGCTAAGCCCTCTACGCTTAAGATGTTGGACCCGGTTCACAATCAAGGCATTCGACTAGCAATCGGGGCCTTTCGAACATCGCCTGTGCCTAGCTTGTATGCCGAGTCAAATGAGTGGTCGCTTGATAAACGGAGGTTTTATCTTAGCGCACAGTACTATCTAAGACTGCGGACTCTCCCTCAGCATCCAAATTTTTCTTTGACTAACGACATAAATTACGAACAGACCTTTCAAAACAAGCCGTCTGTAACACGTCCCTTTGCGCTCCGCGTGAAAGATGCCGCAGAGAAGTACAGCTTTGATATATCCTCTCCTGTTATGGAAACTCCACACAGAATTGCTCCTTGGGATGATATAGCCGTAACATGCAACCTCTCATTAACAAAGTACAACAAGAGAGTTGTCGACTCCAGGGTTATAAAACAGGAATTCTTCGAGATAGCAAGTCGTTACGAGACCGGCAAGAGTTTCTTCACCGATGGGACGAAGGGCATTGGTTATGTTGGATGTGCTGTGGTGGGGCAGTCCTTCCAGCGTGTTAGACGAATTAACCCCGACGCATCTGTTTTCACTGCCGAGCTTCTAGGGCTGATATGAGCTGTCGAACAAATAATTAAACAAAAGTTTAGTAAATCCATAGTATTTTCAGACTCGCTCAGTTGCCTCTTTGCCCCTAACTCTGCAACATCCTCGAATCACCCCCTCATTTCTCTACTCCATGGTAAAATAATAAATGACCGCAAACAACATATTGATATTCAGTTCTGCTGGGTACCCAGTCATATATGAATACACGGAAATGAGGAGGCTGACCGAGCTGCAAGTACATGTATAAACAGGTCCATTAAAACACCCACGCCATTCCAGCGACTAACTATAGAACCACTCTGCGAAACAAAATAAAACGTTCCTGGCAAGTGGAGTGGAGGTCTGACTGTTACAATAAGCTCCATAGTGTTAAGCCTACTTTGAGTGAATGGCGCAGTGCCAGACGATCGGGAAAGATTTTATGAAGTTATTCTGTGCCGGCTGCGAATAGGACACACACGCCTAACCTACGGGTACCTCCTAAAAAGCGAAGATCCTCCAGTGTGCGATTACTGCTCTGAAACCCTAACCCCACATCCTTCTAGTATGCCCGCAATTTCATAATGAACGCTGCACCTACTTCCCAATCTTTTTTAGAGAGCATACTCCGTTCCACCTGGCACTTTTGCTCGGAGACGAGCCTCTTGTCTCAGATACACAAGTCTTTAACTTCTTGAAAAATATTGGTATTTTAAACCGCCGTTAGCATATTTTAGTAAAGTGAAATTTAGCAATGTGTAATTTAGCCGCTGAGTCTTGTGATATTTACTCACCATGTGTTTGGCGCACTAAGGCCCGAGGTGCTGCTGCCCCAAAAAAACCCAAATTCATTCATTCATACAGGTTTGCGCAAGTTGCGAAGTATGACACAACATTGCAAGCGGATGCGGACGCACATATTTCGCAAATGTGACGGGTTGAGGGACAAAGCTCTTAATATGCTCGACAGCTGCCAGGCTTCAAGTTTGAGCAGGGCGGCCCTGGTAGGCATCATATACTCGGGGCGCAGAGGCAACCACCTCTAAGATTTTCAGCGCTGTGCAGCTCGTCCCCTGTTGTCAAAGCTCACAACTTCCTCGGGGTCGGACTCTTGGGCCTTGGGGGGAGGCCCCAAAATAGAGCTATACGAGCCCGCCTTGCGCAGAAAGTCAAATAATGTTGCCGTGCCCAGTACCTTTGCAACCACAGAAACTTGCTTTTGAGCATCCTATTCACTGGTCTACAATATAATCTTAAGCGATGCTTCTTGTTAAGCTCGGCCTCGGGACAGCACAGCGTCATCAATTGGTTGGAAGGAATTGGTGAGAAACCATGGCTTCAGGGGTTAGTCACTGTCACACCAATGAGACGGTATCTGACATGAATGTTCCATAACCTTTTCAGTTGTCCAAAATCACACCAAGACTAGGTAGAGGCGTTCTATGCTCATTCAGCGTCTACTTAGAGCTAGGAGTTAATTAACATCCCGAAAAACCTACAACGTAATAAGAAATGTAATATATATGTATATATATATATTTGCAAGAAAAAAATGTGGAGGTATTTTAGTTGCCTTGCCGAGCTAAGAGGTGCAGCGTCAATTGAGTTTGGCCAATCGCAAAGTGAAAAAGTACACAGCACTCTGCAGCTGAACAATTTCCCGATGTTGAGACTCGGGACCTTTGGATAAATGATACACATGCGATCACGAGTAGGCTATATTGCGTGCGACCATCTCGCACGACACTTATCACGTTGAATGAGGCACCCATTTTTTACGGAGAGCTATCCTGCAAGCTCATTGAGAAAATCTTCTATTCAGACTGTATCAGAACACAGCGTATCGATATACGTAAGAGCCTTTGCCAGTCACACCGCTGAATTCACATCGCTGAGCTACTTGGTTGTCGTCTTTCCCTCTTCTATTTGCGCTAAGCCCACCCACAAACTGAGCACCGGGTGGTCGATTATAGCCTCCAAATCCAACAGAACGGGATTCGCAACGCACCAATGCACAGTGACGCCTTCGTTGCAGAAGAATGTACCGACAGAAACGCAGGGGTTGAGAGCACTTCCTGCTCGGCTGTCATCACATGGGGCATCTCGCGACGCCGCAAAAGCTCCCACGGCAACTGTCAGAGCCAGCGAGTGTCGGGCAGTTTTCCCCGATTACGTCCTTGACGAACCTTGAACCGAACATATAAAAAACGTAGCGATGGTCCGTGAAAGCTCGCACCGTCCGCGAGCGTGAACGTCGACATCTTTATTGACTTTGGCAACTTTGGCTCCCTGACTACTACAAATTTATCTCCATCGCCAAACTCAATCTTGACGATATTTTGACGTCACGGCGAACTTTATTATTTCACCAGCATAGCTCGAACTCGATCGAGATCCGTAGGGAAAAACTCAATCGCAACGTCACATCACGTAACCAAAGCGCAGCGAATCAGCGACCGATTGAGTTAACTTCATCGTTGAGTTTGCGATCTAGCATACACAGATCGGAGGCGTTGTCTTTACATCCGAGGAAGGCGCTGTCCGTGACGCTGCCGAGAATGATCCGAGGTTTCATCCCTACGACAACGAAGTTTGAGAGAACAACCATAAACAAATAAGGCCAAGGTTTATTTAGTATTTCAAACGTTTTTTTTTTGTTTTTGTTTTATTACGGTGAATTAAAGGGGAAACTGAAACCTAAGCATTCAAATTGTTGTTAGAAGCCGCTGTAACCGACTTTGCGCATCTGCTTGCTGCAAGCAACATTGGCCATCGTAATGGCATTAGAGTGTACTAGAGCCAATAAATGAGCTGCCCTTAGAATATCGGCACTCCGTTCCCCGACATTGTTGTGGGCTCCGGCATCTTGGCTCGTATGCTGACCACACACAACTGCCGATCGTCATGCTTCAAAAGTGCGACTTCCTCAGCATTAGATTCGGTGTTAGGAAGATCATGTAATATTGGCTTTGTTGCGAACTGTTTAAACATCAGTGGAGGGCGGGAAAGCTTTTCCTTTGATTTCAGATAAAACTTCAGATAGCTGGCAACCATTATTTTTAGACACAATATGGCTAAGTGTCGTCACTCTGAAGCGTAGCCTATTTAGTGGCACTAGAGTGTGTGTGAATGGACGATTGGGGCAATTTGAGTGCTTTTCTGCACCTCCGCATCTGGAGAAAACGGCTAATCCAAGCCACTTCGCTCGTAGCGCCACCTCGGGCGCTGCGAGCGGAGTGGATAAGATCAGCCGTTGTTTATGGTTTTTGAGGGTAGAGGGGCTTTACTGCGGGGTATCCTGCTCCGCCACCTAGACTCCGAGCACTTTTGGTTGGGCGAGGAAGAGTTCCTCAGGCGGTGGTCTTGCCGCTACGCCGGGCTTGTTGTTGGTCACATTCACTTGTTGTTCGCGTCTCTCACACGGGTGTGGGAGGCGCGGAGGAGGGGGATGCAGACGTAGGCCGGCCGAACGCTACACTTGACTATGCTCTGTTCACCGTTCAGCTGAGACTGCAGCCAAGGTTACAAGCGCGAGCTATCCCGCACTCCTGGCTTTGAGACGTGCATTTCTAGCGTGAGTGCTCGTTCTGCGGAAAAACGCTTCAAGGCTGCAGCATAGTGTAACACATTTTTGAAAAAAAAGGAGACGACGGACAAAGTAGGGGGACAATACACAGACCGTCTCAAACGCAGCTACTAAAAAGTTTAGTAGCTGCGTTTGAGATGTTCTGTGTGTTGTCCCCTCCCCTTTTTCGTCCGTCGTCTCATGTTTTTCAAAAATGCGTAACATCAACCAGCTCGCCCGCCTACTCACACTATCTTCAAACATGATATAACATTGTCTTTTATTAGGTAAAGGGTAGAGCCCTTTTTTATGAGCTTACGAGATGTAAGATGCCGACAGGTTTGGCTTGCTAACGTTTGTTTGTTTTCACTTCCGTCCGGGCACAATTGCAGGGAGCAGGTTTTTATTGTCTACCCGTTTCCCGGTGCTTAATGCCTTACGGTGTACAGTATCAATACAAATGATTTTATCAGCCAATCACCTTTTGAGGTTTGGTCGTCTCTATGGTAGTATATGTGTACGGCTAGCAGGCAGAGAAGGCAATAGTGCTACTTTCTCAAAATCGAATGACTTTACTCTGAACGAACAATGAGCAAAGAAGGACGCCAAGGCGCCCGCTAGAAAGCTGAGAAATACGCTCCGTGTGGATATGCCTGACTACGCTGATGCCGCGAAGCGTTTCGTTTGCATTAAAAAAACTGGATCCTAGAAAAGTAGCACGAAGCTCCCCGTATGATCGCTATTTTGGTTAGTAGAATGAGTAATTTCTCCTTGACCTCTCTATTCTTGGTGAGCCGATCTTAATTCGCTGGTGACGCGTTAGATCTTTAAAGACGTTTCTTGTATACTGAGATTTCGCTATCCACATACGGGTAAAACAAGCGTACATCACTCAACTGCCACCACGGGCAGCGTCGGCGCTTGGAGGCATCGAATAATATTTTGTTTTGTCTTGAAATACGCAAGAAGTGCAACATCACTGTAAAAGATCTGTGAATATAAGCATCATTCATAAGTTTAACGCATAAGCAGTGTAAAAGAGCCGATATTCAATCTAAATCAAGGGTGTGGTCTTACACCTATTGGTCCCATATAATACACCCCAAAACTTTCGTTTGACGTACAATGCACTGATGTCGAACTGACGGCCCAACTTTTGTGATGGACATGAGAAAGGTGCGGTTTAACTTATTAAAATGCTAAAGTACGTGTCAAAGACCACACAAAAAAGCCCTGAGATTTGACTGTAGGACAAAAATAATTATTATTTTATTTTGTAGTCAGTAACACGTACATTAGCTATTTTAATAAGTTGTACCACTTGGCTATCAAGCCGATCGTAAAGGATAGTACCTTCGGTTCGACGTCAGTGCGCTGTATGTCAAACTGAATCTTTGGGGCGTATTATAGGGAACAAAGTGTGAAATGATATACCCTTTTGTTTTGAAAGTGTTGGCAAAAGACACTTTCATTGCGATGGTGCCCTCTGGATATTTTGGCGCGACTGGTTAAGAACGACCCTTTCCTAACCTTCGGAGATTATGGATTTGTTTGTGTCCACCTCGAATGCAGGGAAGAGAATGGCGCTATGTTTCCAGGATGTGACTTTGGGTTACAGAAGTCCCCGAACCAGCACCCCATATGTTTTCGCACACGACAGCCGCAAAATACGTTGGAAGGAAATTTATATTGTTCGAACGGGAACTTGCAACCAAGACTTCTTGTGTTACTTCCGTAGACTTTACAATGCTTCGTACCTACAAAGAAACGTCATGATCATGCACCAGACAGCGCCTGCAGACTGTCTTATGAATGATGTATTCGCATTGCGACCGCGGCTTAGAACTTCCACAACGCTCAGAAATATTTTGGTCCAGGTACTGAGGATCATTCAAGATCGCCCGACAAATTGAAGGGGTGCGAGCACTGGTCCGCACCTCGACCGCTAGTCATATTAATCTGAAATGTCATGTAAGGCATGAGAGACTTTTCGTAGATTGTTTCGGACTTCCCGCAGCGCTCTTCGCAACGGAGATGCCGCTGCTGCGCACGCGCGCCGCTAGCCTTGTCAGCGGGGTCATGGATCTCATAGAAGGTTGCGTGCAGCATTGCTCGACGGCGAGAAGGGCCTACAAACATTTTTTGTCTTGAATATCTTGACATCGTTCGGGACGGACTTCATGTCGGCGAGGAGTGACGTGTAAATAGAACAAGAAAAAAGAAGCGAAAAAAAAAAGAGAAATGTGTTCAACTTGGAACTGGGTTCTAGAGCGCGCGTTTTTCGCATGGGCTGAAGCACCCACAGCAGCAAACCCTTTGCATATGGTATTCTAAAATTATATAATAAGATTAAACAGTATACGCTTTTCGCATAAACATGACATAGTCAATATACGTAGAAAACATACTCTGGCACATAACCATTCGTCAACACCAATGCGCTACGCCATGCCACACAAAAAAAACAAAAACAACTAATAACGCTGGAGAGAACATAAAGAAAAACAGAAAAATACTTCTCTACAGCCACTCAATCGTAAACAAATACTGATTCTGTACCGAGGCGTTTGAACTCTTAAGATCAAGGCTTGGTTAGGGCTCTTTTTTTAAATATAATCGAAGATGTGTTGTGGATTACGTGGAGCATGAGTTGAAGCATAGATGTATCAAGCGATATTACTAAAGACAAATTTAAAGCCTTTCTCACCCATCTGCATTCCCAGTGAGCACATCTGGATAGGAAGAAAACATACATGTAACAATGGGGCTACAGCGCCGATACTGATTCAGACAGCGATGGTTTCGCTGTAGTCTCCTAAATCAGTTTAGGCAAGCGCCTACAGTAGAATGGATAGATACGCCGCAAACTAGTTCAAGATAACTATTCAGTCTGCGCTGCGCCAAGAAAGCGAAAATTAATTATTACACAAGTATCGAAGTTCCACTCGTGGCATTATTATAAAACTACATAAACATGTATCATAGCGCAAATATTTAATACCCAAGAACAATATCCCTACCGAAAGACGCTGTATAACGTTTCACGATCTGGATTATGGAGCTGAAAATCTAACTGGAAATGTGTCTGGAAACCTGAATTCCAGATAGCAGACGAAAGAATAATTTTCTGAAGACCCGAAATCCAGATTAGAATCCCGATCGATTTCCACTTTCATCATCCAGAGAGCGAAAGTTATAGTGAGCTTTTCGGTAGGTATGTGCTGAAAATTGGGTACCATATAATTATGTTTACGGAATACGATATAAAATAATTTTAGTAAGTCGTTTTGACACGATCGGTTAGCCCTCGCCGATGCCACTTCGCATGTTCGCGCGAACCGTTCGGAGTTTCGAAATGCGCTTCTACTTCATGTCTAGTTCGAGTTTTGTTAAAAACATTCCGAGGACACCTAAGCACTATGAGTTGTGAATGCGAAAGGATGAATGTTGTTCTTCCGCTCCCTTAGTTCGCCTGCGGCGTAAAGGCGTGGATGGCCACGTTTAGCTACTGCCGAGGGAGCGGCCGACGTCCGAGCGCGCGCTCTCGTGAAGTGGCCGCGCCGCGCTAAGCTCAGCAGTGCAGCCTGTCCGGAGTTTGCCCGCGCGGGCTCTGCGGACACCGTTCCCTCTTACCAGCGGCCGGCAAGCTGCGTGTGCTTCGCCGCCATGGAGAGGGTTTCTCTGGTGGCATTCCTTTTAATTACGCCGTGCGAGAGCCATTGAGAGCCTCGTTTCTTGAAACTATGACGCGCGACAGCCAATTGGGAGCCTATGCTTCAGATTTCTGCTAGAGACGACAGGCCTCGCTCCATTAGGACAGGGGAGTTTGGGTGCCGTTTGGCGTGGCTTAAAAAACTGGTGACGTCGGTTCGCTCCATGGTACAGTTAAAGGGACCATGAAACGATTCTGAAATTGAATTTCATCCACCGATCGTCGTAAAAGGTGTGAAAAAAAAACACAAAAACACAAAATAGGGAGCCAAAAAAAAATTCTTCGCTATAGAACTTTTAAAAGAAAACTGGACTCTTTTGCGCTTTTTTTCCTTCGAAAGCTCTCTGCTTTTTCACTGCGATGCACCCGCGGAAGCGCAAAACATCAAGAGAATCCACGTGGCCTATTGGCTAATAGCCCACCTCACCAGCATCGCGATCATAAACAATAATTAGCCGGCAAATGTTTCCTAAATGTTTTGTTAAATATTATTCAGGTCCACATTTTGTAGCATAATTAGAGATGTGACGAAAATTGTCAAATTTGGTAATGCTGAGAGCCAAGCGCCATTTATTGTGTAGTAAACAAACCAAGAAAAGGATCCTATTGCGCTTGCGCAGTAGGGCCGACAGCGTCGCTCAGTTACTTGGTCGCGACGACCAACGAACGTTAATTTTTATACGTGTTCTTCTCGCGCGCCCCGACTTCAAGCAGCAAGAAAAAAGTAAAATGGACTTGAAACAGACCACGACGAACAAGACCGCTGGATTCACAAACACCCGAGAAAAGCTACAACAGCCACGAATCCACCAACCCCGACCAGGCGAGTTCGGTAGGATATAGGCCTAGCAGGAACTCCGACTCGGCGCAGCGTTGCTTCAATTGTACTTGGCCAAGACCGTCTGCCCACGACCGGCTGGCGTGCTGAATGGAATAGTCCCGCGCGACCCTTGTGGACCCTTCCCGTATTATAGTTTGATCGCTGACCTCAGTTTTAGATTAAAAGGTTAGGTTAATCTTTTCGCCTCTTAATCTCCTCGTTTTCTGAGGCAGTGGTGACGAACACTGTCCTCGAATAGGGACTCTCGTCGATTTTATCTTCTTGTTTTGTGTGATATAGAGCTCAAATAAACGCCGTATGGGTTACCTTCGTAACACGGTATGTACACTTTGTTATTACTATGCCATTTTCATTCTGACACGACTGCACGTCACTGTCGAGCTATAACAGTTCGTGAGAGCTACGTACAATGCCGGGCCGACCTTCCTTTGCCGAGTGTCACGTCAGTATTGAGTCGCAATAGTAAAAGATCGGTCCCGAAGCACTTACAAACAGCGCGAATACACCACTTCTATCAAACGCGCGCGTCCGCTCCAAGTGTGAAAAGGTATTTATGTGGCTCTTTCTGACACTGTCGTACTCCAAAAGTATCTTTTTTTTTAAAATCGGCTCGCTCCTGCATCTCCGAGGCCGCAATAAACGCTGCGGCAATTTGTTTCCATCTACGTCGCTTTGCAAACGACTGACACGGGCCGCCTTTTACCAACAATGAGAGTTGGGTTTACTTCTGGAGTCTTCATCGGAAGACTCGCCGTACTTCCCAACAGATATATCGGCGTATGGGACTAGTCTCATGCTGTCGCTGTAGCGCAACAAATCTCATTGAAATTCGCTCAGCTGCGATATGTCCATGGCTATTGCGGCGATGAGAGGCGCCGATTCAGAAAATACGTCGGTGACATCAGCGCAGTAAAACCTACCGGTGAACCCCCAACTCGCCGGCGCTAACGCTCTCATTCTCCTCCTGCCGAGAGAACTTCCAGTTCCTGTGCCAGGGTACGTCACGACCATGAAAATTACGGGGCAACTTGTTTAGCGTTAAGTTGGAGAGAAAGAAAAAGTTGTTATTCCATGTTTGTGTAGAAGTTAATAAACCAAGACAAAAATGAATGCCCGTTCGGCATTCAGTGAACGTTGAAGGTTTAAGGAAAACATTATCTGGCAAAAATAAAAAAAAAATGTCATTTCATGGTCCCTTTAATGCTTTCGGATTAAATATTGCTGCTCTGAATCCGGAGTGTGTGCTGGGGCATTGTCAAACTGAAACTATTACTCAACTTTTCCAACAAAACGGGGCGTTTCTGCCTCACTGAGTTGCTCAAGCGTCGGAAAACTCCCAGGTAAAACACCTGATTAAGAGTTTCAACAGGAGGAAAAACTCTTACTGAATAATTACCGAATTTCTCGATGTCTTCATCAGATGAGGGGGTTGAGGGTCGCCCTGAACGGGGTTTGTCGTCGAACATAATTTACCGGCCTTGAAGCGGGTACCTCGTGACGTCAGGTGTGACGTTATGTGAATGAATGTGAGGTCACTTGTGACGTTCCGAGGGTAAAATTTTCGGGCTAAATATGTCGGCAAATTTTTCCGGTAAATTTTGTGGGGAAATTGACGTCACATGATTTTTACACCAATTCACATTTCCTGCTAAATTTAGCAGAAATTTAGCGAAAATTTTCCGCTAAATAGCAGTTGAGCAGGAGAGGAAGAGTGCAGGGTACGGAGGCGGAGGAGGGGCATACCCTCCCTTCTGTAACCTCCCCTCCTCCTCAAGAGCTGCGCTGTACTTCGGCATTACAGAAAATTGTAAACGTCTGATTTTTAGAGCGCAGCTCTTAGGCGCCCGTTTCTGGCTTGAGCGGCGTCGACGTCGCCGTCGCCGTCGGCATAACCGCGCGGTGCATTATGGGTAAATTTCCCCGCTAAATCTATAAAAAAAATTTTCTGCTAGCGGAAAATTTTCCCCACTAAATTTAGCAGAAAAATTTCCCGCTTTAAAGTTTGCGGAAAACTTCCCCCTTAAATTTAGCGGAAAAGTTTCTCCACTCAATTTATCGGAAAAAATTCCCCGCTAAATTTAGCGGGAAATATTCCCCGCTAGAATTAGCGAAGAATTTCCCCGCTATATTCAGCGGAAATTTCCCCGCTAAATTTAGGAAAAAAATTTCCCCGCTAAATTTAGGGGTGAAAAACTCGCCGCCAAATTCAGTGAAAAATTCTCCCCTAAATGGGAGGCGAGCAGGAGAGGAGGAGGGCCATAGCCTCCTCTCCATACGTTCCCCTCTTCCTCCTCAGGAGCTGCGCTCTAATTCGGCGTTACAAGGTATTGTAAACGTCTTTCATTTGAAAGCGCAGCTCTTAGGCGCCAGTTTCCGGCTAGAGCGGCGTCGCCGTCGGCGTCAGCGTCGACGTCGCCGTCGCCGTCGGAGTAACTGCGCGGTGCATTATGGGAAATGTCCCATAATGCACCGCGCGGGGAGGAGGAGGAGGGAGGAGGGGGAGGAGGACAAGGGGAGGGGAGACGGGGGGTGAAGAAGTGGAGGAGGGGGGAAGGGGAGGAGGGAGGAGTGGGAGGAGAAGGAGAAGGGGTTAGGAAGAAGAGGGGGAGGAGTATCCTCAGTACCCTTCCTTCCTCCTCAAGAGCTGTGCTGCAATTTGGCGTTACAGGGTCCTATTGGAAAAACCAGCTAGAAAATCAAGCTGGTTTAGCCGGTTTTTAAGCTGGTTGAAGCTGGTCATGCTGGTTTAAGCTGGTTCGAGCTGGTACTGCAGCAGGGAAAGCTGGTTATGAAGCTGGTTCAAGCTGGTTATGTAGCTTGTTCAAGCTTGTCAAGCTGGTTCGAGCTGGTCTAGATGGTAATCAAGCTGGTCCGAGCTGGCACTGCCGCTGGGCAAGCTGGTACTTGAGCTGGTTCAAGGTTGTCATGCTGGTTCGAGCTGGTTTCGAATCTGGCTCAAGCTGGTTCAAGCTGGCCAAGCTGGTTCAAGCTGGCCAAGCTGGTTCAAGTTGGCCAAGCTGGTTCAAGGTGGCCAAGCTGGTGCTGCTGGGAGCGCGCACGCCAAGTTCGGCGAGAGCATGGCGAACTGGTATTGCCGGGAGCGCGCGCGCCATGGTCGGCTGGGATGGGGACGATGCCACGTCCTGTTCTTTGTCCTCTCGTTTTGGTAGACGATCGACCGGGCGCGTCAGGCACGCTCCGAGCTTCCTTTGTGTGCGAGAAAAGAGAGACAGAGAGTGGTAGGAACGGAGAATTGGGACACCTTTGGCTATCTTCGGCAGATTTTCGAAGGGACGGCTGTGTGCGCGTTGTTTGGCGACTACTTGAACGGCGGTGCAAGCGAAGCGGGATTTAACGAGACAGCGAGTGGCAGTCCGTTCAGCGTGGGAAGAAGTCAGATGCCCCGACTTAGGTGTCGTTTTGTGTCTTCGAACATCTCTGTGCTCGTGAATAACGGTGGTGCCGAGGAGTATTGCCAATGCCATCCAAGCCACACGGATTTCCTCGCCTCTGCCGACTACGCAAGACGACTCTTCGCCCCCATTACGGGTGGGACCCAGGTTCGCTTCTCTCATCCGTGTAGTATTTTTATTGTTATTGCCTGATTTTGGCGTGTGTCTAGAATTTTTCGTGTTGTGAGATAAACAATCTAGTTTTAATAGCATTGTTTGTTTTGCTCCGAGAACCACTGTCTGTGCACCGGTTAGTACTGTGTCAGCGCAGTGAATGTGTAGCATCTGAGCTCATGTGAGCAGACCGCGAATTCGAAAATAATAAATTAGATGCCGAGCTGGCTTTTCTATAAAAGTTTGGCTTGTTTACCTGTGTATTTATTTTAATTGGTTAAACTAGTGGTGAAGTACACCAGCCTAACCAACATTCACCCACCATCCAACCAGCTCGACCAGCTCGGCAAGCTGGGCATGCTGGAGCAATAACCCAGCATGAAGCTAGGATGTTGGGACCAGCATGAAGCTGGAATGGTGGGACCAGCATGAAGCTGGGATGCTGGGACCAGCATGAAGCTGGGACGCTGGGACCAGCTTGTGCTGGTTGTTTCAAATGGGGGTGTTCTAAACGCCTTATTTTTTAAATATAAGTTCCGAAATTTAGCGGTTAGCGAGTCACGTGTTGCGCCAGATTTTGGGCTTTATGGATAACGAGCTTTTCAAAAGACCGATCTCATCATGCGTTCCGCGCGTGCGTGACGCCACCATAACTTTCGTTCGCGGGTGGCAGACGGCCGTGCATGCGAGGGCTCGAGCCGTCTCGTGCTCCACACGCGCAGAGCTCCAGCAAGGTTGTAGCCCGTGCAGAAATACTAAAGTTTCCTGGATGCATTGCGGCAGCGGTGGCATAGTCGAACTGGCTGGTGAGATCGGTCTATTAAATCGAGATTCTGGCACTATACTTCGTTTCAGCTTATGTTGTACCACAGTGAAGGCTAGAAGTGCGACCTCATAGCGTTGGCAGCTGCTCTTAAATAACGAGAGCTTGCGCCGCCGGGATGTGCCCCAGAGAAGGGAGCTCGCGCTTGTAGCCTTTCCTGCGTTTCATCATAAGGTGAAACAGAGTATAGTCGGGTAGTTCTTGCTCTTCGAAAATATTAAATATATGTGTCGCATAACATTTCATCACACCCGAGTATTGAGCATGTCAGCGTCAGTGTTGATAATAGAAAACTTTCACCCACTGTAATCGCCGTATACGTCGCTCCATCTTGTTCCCTTGATGTTGACAGATTAAGTACTATCATCAGGCAACGTCCTGTCCTAATTTTTGTCACGGGTGACTCTAATGCTCATAATGCAGCTTGGTGTAGTGCAAGAACAACACGCCGTGAAATGTAACTACCAGAATTAGTGGATGATTACAAACTTTGTGTACTAAACAACGGGACACCGACATTTGTTCGAGGGACACGTCGCAGTAGTTGCATAGACGTCTCATTTGTGTCGCGTGAACCCGTGTACCGGATGTCCTGGCTCACGGACACGGTAGCGACAAAACTTTTACCTACATCGCAGTACCTAGCTGGTTCACAGCCCAGGGTCAACCGAAACTGTGTTTCGCAAACTGACTGGACGTGTTTTAAGGGTAACGTATAATCTAGGTTACAAACCACGACTACATATATTGTGTTCATTTTCACCATACAGCAGTCAGTAACCCGTGCAACGTTTTCAAGGGCGCTTACTATAGTAGTAATTTCAGTCAATATTGCAATTTCAATATTACCCGTAAAGCCAACAATTTGTTGTTTTTTAATTTACCATCTTTCTCGTAATTAGCTAACTTATCATGACAATTTTCAGCTCATCTAATCTCCGCCTAGCGTGATAAATTCATAAGTTAGGCGGCACTACTCTAATTCTAATCCTATTTGTCTAACAAGTATTTCCCCTTCGTATTGAATGATTCAGTATGGTGCTTCAATCATCGCTGGTCTACTTGGTGCCTGGGTCGACTCCTTCAAATTCCATGGCCTCGGATTGTTGTTCGGAAAGTGTCCCGAGGAACACGCGCTTGGCCAGCTAACGCAAGCTCGAAAAAGGCTCGACCAACACCTAAGCACTTCTTATGAGTTGTGAATGCGAAAGCATGCATGCCGTTTTTCCTCTTTCTTATTTCGTCTGCGGCGTACCTGCGTCGGTGGCCAAGCGCGCTCTCCTCGCCGCTCTGACCTTGGACGCTTCGTGTTACCGGCGCGCTGGCGGCGCGGACACAGAGCGCCATGGGGTGGCGGTCGTTGAAACTGACGCGCAGTGGCCAATGGGAGACTCGTTCCTTGAAACTTTAACGCGCGCCAGACAATGGGACCGAATCCGAACTCCATGAGCTTCCCTCCGGTCTTTTAGGATCGGGCAAACTAGCTGCAATTTGGTTAGGCTTTTCGAATGGTTTCAAAGCTAGGAGCCACCCAAATCGCGGCTTCACTTGGAGAAAGGAGCATAGGTGCCGTTTGGGGCAGCTTCGAAGCTAATAACGTCGGCTCCCTTTATGGGCAGTTAATGCTTTTGCATTAAAATAATCACTATCTTCGAAGTGTGTGTTCAGCTTTTAAACCAAAATAAACAAAGATTGCGACAGAAGGGTGTGTTTATAATGATATATATCACGCTTTAAAATTCATGTGCGGGACTTTTTCTACACCAGCGTAAGTGGGAAACACTTCAATATATTGCTATGCGCATATTTATTTCTCCGATTCTGGCCGAATTAAAACAAGACATGAAACATAAAACTTAATCGAGCGAGCTTCATCGAGGCATTGCTAAAATTTGAGTTTATATGCTTATGCATTTTATTAACACGAGCTACTCAATGAGGCCCCGATCGTACACATTACAAACGTGAGTAGTCTTCAATGTCGTTAACATTATTTTTTGCTTTCAACCCTTGCGCTACGGTAATGAATCAAAATTAATCGCTCTGAATTCGGGAAAACGGCAGAATCTAAAAATAATGCGCCATCTCAATATTTACATATAGTAATAACGTTGACGAGATATTCATGCTTTGAGCAAACAATACTAAGCTTCATACTAAGTCCGACCGCGGTGATCACTCAAGCAGCAGCACCATAAAGTGCATCGTCAAAACACTGGTCGTCCTTGTGCGTTTTCATAGCCTCCTATATGCTGGCAAAGCCTGGCAGATCGACGCGAGAAGCGGCCGTCGAAATGGGAAAGGTGGAGCGGCAGACAACGGATGAGAGGAGAGCCACGTGACTGGCGCCCCACTGCGGCAAGACGCGGAAATACACTTCTCCCCAGCGAAGAAGTGTGTTTCGGGTCCTGGCCGCTGCAACAGCCGTGCACTGACATACAAGTTCCCCGAGAAATGGCTCTTTTGATGCTCTGTGCTACCAGATCCCCGCGCTCGAAATCTGCGACCGGCAACTCTACGGCTCCGTCGTCGAATGGCCAGGCTTTGTGAGTATAGGGGAGGCAATGGCGTTTCCCGTTCCTTACGAAACTAATCACGCATAGAAAAAAGCGCAGGATTAGGACAGAAAACGCTATAACTGTATATAAAACGCTAGCAACCTAGATTAGGCACAAACTCACAAAATGCATATTTTAGTTTACGATATTGATACTCACACGATGCACTCGCACTTAAAATGTACATAAAGATCAGAAAAGTCATCGCCGGGGATCTCTTTGGTAGGGTACAATTCTAATGTTTAGATTACAGCAAACAACCTTGCTGATATGCAAGCAAGTATTTCGTGCTACCTCACGTTAATACCGTTATTTTGTTTTAACATTAGGCTCCTCTCGAGGAAATGCACATTTTTATTTTGGGTCACGCGAGGATCACATAATCAAAGCGTGAGACATTATAACTCGTATTCAACACGATTTTCGATAAGTTTTACAGCATTTTTATTCTTCATTGTTTTTTATTCTTCAATGTTCAGTTATAAAAATGCCCTGCAAGTGCGTATATCTGATGAGTAACCTCCGTCATCCGTTCAAAAAATAAATTCCTAAAATATTGCATGCGGGAGAATTACCTACACGAAACAAGTTTATATCGATTCTTCGTGAAAGCCTTCAAAGGGCTTTCGCGAAGTTTCACGAGTCTGGGTGTTTTATGTTTCAAATCGATGAAAGCATCCAGCACGCCCCAGCGAAAAATTCCATTGAGTTCGACCAGCTGGGAATATTTTAACGGGCAACCGCAATCTTGGTTACAAAAATTTTTAATGTAAGCTTTTTTTTTTAGAACTTTCGAATGTAACTTGTTGTACTGAGAGTTAATTTGACATTTTTTTTCCAAGCAGTCTTGCATCGCCGCCTGGCAATATTGCAGGTGGTGTTGTTTTTCTATTTTTTTTAATAAGCTTTTAGTAGACAGAACCATAAAATACAAAACAAGTTATGTATGGACACTAGTTTACATGGTCCTTTGGATTTAGAATGAAATCAAAATATTTCGCCGAGATGTGGCATCTTAGAGACGCATTTCTTGGCGGGTAAATATATCCATTAATGTTTACTTGAGAAACCAGATATAAATGAAATATCTGTTTCCCAAGAAAGTGTTTGTGTTCAGTAATTTATTCTACTCGGAAATCGCTCTTGCGCGAAGCTTTGACATCTTAATTATAATACAAACTCATATTAACGCATACGTTCACAGTGGGTTTCTTTTTTCGGGCTTTTGATGAGGGCACGTGTGTTCAGAGGGTGGCGTTAAAGTTTAATTTGTAGGAAAGTTATGTTTGTTATCATCGTGTAAAAGTTAAGAATGTGGCAAAGAAGTAACGCCACAAACCAGCGAAAGCCAAATCGCTTCGTGAAACAACCAGAAAAAGTAAATAAAACAAAATAATCTTTAAGTGTTTAGACAGCAGGAATTTAGTCTGCCAGGGTACGGCGACATTGCAATTCACTGTAGATAAGAAATTTAGCCAGTGCAGTACGAGGTCTGTGCTCTGTAGTGCACAGAAAAGAGAGTTGTTATTACAATTTATGTTACAAATTGGTTTGTTGAAGAGAAGGACGTTTATGCGGCCAAGGGCGCGTGTGGCGAAGCACCGATTCCTGGACACGTTCAAATAAATATGTATTTTTCGTCTGTCCGTACTGTCTTGTTCGTATGAGTGAGCGGCATGCACGAAACCCCAGAGACAGCAGCGCTGAAGTCACTCGATCCTGGGAAAGAAGAAGCAAGCTCCCCGCATGGTCGCATTTTGGTTCATGGAATGAGTAATTTCTCCTAAAATCCGACCCGAATTTGCGGCACAGGTGGCGTTATGGTAATATTTTTTGTATGCCAAGATTTTATCTACACACATGAAAAACGAGTGCAAATCTTCGCGCCAACACCAGATGTGGATTCGATACTTGACAGCGTTGTAAACTACATTTCCTCTCTTTAAATACGCAAGAAAAATGATATGATTGTAAGCGATATATCGAAATAAGTATGATTTATAATTTGATCGCGTACACAATGGCAAATACTCTCATATTTATTTATTTATTTATTTATTTACCCTCAACGCGCCGAACGGCATTAGAGGGGAGTGGGGGAATAGGTGACAAAGGTACAGTTGTTGATACATGAAATATAATACAGTAATTAATGCACGCTTGCTCAGACAATTCAAAACTATGTACACAATGTTATAACAGTAATATGACAAGAAAATGATTAAACAAAAACTAGCAAAAAAGGCATTTTTAAAATCAATAATACTGGTTATGGAGGCTATGTCAGCGGAAAGGCGATTCCAATCAGAGCTAGTGCGAGGAACAAAGGAGTTATAATAAGTGTTAGTTTTGTAATTGGGGATACCGACTTTGTACTGGTGATCTACGCGGGATGAAAAACAAGCAGGTGGCGCTAGAATGTCGCGGCGCATGAGAGGGTTGTTATGGTAAATCTTATGAAATAAATTCAGGCGAAAAATGCGTCTACGGTTCATTAGTGTGGGTAAACCAAGGCTATTTTTTTATTAAAGTAACACTGGATATACGATGGTAATTACAGAGTATGAAACATGCTGCACGATTTTGAACTGATTCCAATGTTGCAATGATAGTGTTATGACCGGGGTCGCTGATAGAGCATGCATATTAAAGTTGAGTACGTACTAAAGTAGTATATAAAAGGACTTTTAGTGACCCTGGTGTCTGTGAAACTGTTTGTTTGAGATATCCCAGTATGCGATTGGCATTGCTAGTTACGTAGTTAGTGTCAGTTTCCCAGGAAAGATCAGAAGTTATGTAAACACCACAATATATGTAAGAGGACACAAACAACTGCGTTGTGTCGTCAATGTAGTAATTCAAGCATATGTTAGTATGACGGGAAACTCTATTAGATTTATATTTATCAAGATTGAGTTGCATCAACCACTTGTAGCACCATTTAGATAAAGAGTTGATTGATTGATTGATTGATTGATATTTATTTATTGCGTGCCCAAAAACACCATAATGGTTTTGACATTGGTGCACAGAAGTCAGATTCCTATGAAACATGCAAACATATGGAAACCACAATAGTCATATTAGAACAGTCAGCATAAAAAACAGTCGTAACAAAATACATAAAATACACATCAGGTGTTAAAGGTAAAATAAGGCATGAAAAAAAATCGTGCTGGACAAGGAGGATGCATAATGTCTGAATACGGTAGATTGGTGACTCCTTTAATCGCATGTCGGGGTAGAACATGTCGCACTGTCGCGTGAATTTCGTTGGCACACGTAACTTTATGCTGCCCAAAAGGTCAGGTACGTCAATTACACCCTGGATAAGCTTTTGTAGAAAAGCCGCATCTCGGCAATGCCTTCGGTCATCCAAAGTGCTGAGATTCAAAATCTTAAGCAGAGAATGGTGGTCGAAGTAAAGTCTCCTGTGGAAGTATCGATCATAGACTATGCGAACCAAACGCCTTTGCACCGCTTCAATACGTCTACATTCAGTCTCCGTTAAATGGTTCCACACGACAGAAGCGAACTCGAGCCTGGGCCTGACCAGAGCACAAAATAAACGTAATATGTCCTCAGGTGCTTGGAAGTGCCGAGTCAAACGGGAGATCATACCAAGCATTTTGAACCCGGTACCACAAATAGTAGTTACATGAGAACTAAACGTAAGTTTGCAATCGACTAACACCCCGAGGTCCCTGATCATATCAGTTCGAGTAATAATACAGTTTCCCAACGTGTACTTAAAATGTATGGGATTTTTATGTCTAGTTAGCGAGATGACTTTAGTTTTGTTTATATTCAAAGGCAAACGGTTGGATAAGCACCATTGCAAAATACTCAACACATCAGACTGTAACGCATCACAATCTTTTTCAGAACAAATACTTGAGAATAACTTAATGTCATCGGCAAATAAAAGCACTTTAGCAAACTTTACACAATTTAAAATATCATTTATAAATACCACGAACAACAGTGGCCCCAACCCTGACCCCTGGGGTACGCCTGAAGTTGGGAAAAACGGATTAGATAAAACAGTATCAACTCGAACAAAATTTTTCCTCGATGACAAGTAACTATAAACCCATTCACAAAGTTTAGGGGCGAAACCATATTGTTTCAATTTGTGTACAAGTAAAGCATGGTCAACCTTGTCGAAAGCCTTTGTAAGATCGAAATATACCGAGTCAACCTGCCCTCGGTTTGAAACGACCGGGGCTGCGTAGTGTAGAAAAGTACAAAGGTTTGTTTCGACAGAGCGTCCTTTAATAAAACCATGTTGTTGCAGCGTCAGATACTTAGATAAATGATAGAAAAGACATTCTTGCATAATGGTTTCAAATACTTTAGCAAAGCCACACAGTAGTGACACGGGACGGTAATTTGATACACTACCAGCATCACCAGCTTTATGAATGGGCACAACTATGGCTTCCTTCCATATTGCTGGAAACATACTGGTACGCAAAGATACATTAAAAAAATGGGCTAAAATTGGCGCTAGAAGCCCACAGCATCCTTTAATATTAAATGGTGGAATGTCATCAGTGCCCACTGACGATTTCGGCTTGAGCTTTTTTATCGCCTTTACAAGGTCCCGTGTAGCAACACTGAACAGGGAGAGCGAGTCCCCATCACTGGGATCATTGATGAGATCTGACTTCACCGAATGTATGGGCGGTAAGCAGCAGCTGCTAAAAAACGAGGCAAACTCATCAGCGATGTCTTTTGGCGATGTAACATAATGAGTATCACCGTTACTAGAAGAGCGCAGAGATGAATGTTGTGAAAACGAATGCGGTTTGGTGTTTACGTGTTTCCTGAAAGATTTGGGATCAGAATATAGACTATTTTCAACATGTCTTTCGTGGACGTATTTGTCACGTGCAAGCAATATTTTAGCTAAGGAACGAAAGTTGAAAAACTTTTAGTACCATACTTGTTTACACGTTCTCTTGTATAGACCATGAAAACGAGTCTTTTTACGCAGAGCCGTCTTCAATTCTCTCGAAAACCACCTCGGAAATTTCCTCGGTTTAACGAGCCTTTTAGGCACATACTTTTCGATAGCTTCCTTCATTACCGACGTCAATTTTTGTGCTGCAAAATCTGAGTCATTCGAATCATATAGCTCAGACCACGCGTGTGATTCTACATGCCTGTAAATGCTGAAGTAATCTCCCTTTTCGTAACAGTAAATGAATTTCGTTAGTTCTCGCGATAAACATGGCAAGTAAAATTCGGCTTCAAAGGGCGGATGATAAGCATCGACCCTCACCAAGGAGTGTGACGAAGACGCTATCGCGCCGACAGGGAAGTTTGATAAAAGCAAGTCAAGTGTATTGCCAGAAGCATTCGTTAGATTATTGTGCTGTGAAAGACAATAAAAGTTGATAAGTTGCAAAAACCAAGAAGCTTTGCTCTCTGCCAGGTAATCACAACAATCAAGTCTGCCAAGGGCCCAGTCTACGCCTGGAAGGTTAAAATCTCCAAAAATTCGCACTTTGTATTCGCTAAAATTGATTAAACTTGTTAAAGTGTCGAAGTGTGAAATAAATGTTGAGCATTCAAATTTAGGTGGGAAGTAATAGTTTCCGATGAGGTATTTACTACGATCACGCAATAAAATTTCGAGCCATGCACACTCATCACAAGTCTCAAGCTCTTGTCTACGGCACGATTTTAACTTGCTCGAGAGTGCAATCAACACCCCACCGCCGAAACGTTGACCAGTGGCGCTATAATCACGATCGCGGCGAAACACAGTGTAGTCATTCGTAAAATATTGTGAATCATGTATTTCGGCACATAACCAAGTTTCAGTAAGACAGATTATGTCAAAAGAGGAAAGCGCTAGGTTCGACGAAAATTCATCTGCCTTCGTTCGTAATCCACGGACGTTTTGATAGTATACCTTAATTGTGTTCTTCGACGCTGCCATTTTGGTCTATTGATTCAGACACGCGCGACGCGCCCAGTTTCCCGAAAAACTGATGAAACAGGCACCCTTCCGGCCAGACTTCCGGGTTATTTAAGGCCTCGAACGTCTCGTCTTCCATAGATATATGAAAAGAAGCATACGAGGTGTATTTCGCCCTAAGTTTAGCACAAGAGGCGATATTTGCCTTCAGAACAGGCTTGATAATATCGAGCACCTCTGTAACCGATGTGTACGGATCTAGCCTAGACACAAACAGGGCCTTCGACAGCGCCTTGCGCGGTACAGATTTTACCTTGCAGTTCTTGGACGTTCCACTGGAGGCCTTTGCTTGGCGTCGAGACTTCCACGGCACAAAACCGTCCTCGGTAACGTTCATTGGGGAGTTGACCCGCAGACCAGGTTGGCCCGCACGGCCCGCGACCGTCGAAGCACACGCAGCCGATGTAGCGGTATCGTAGTTCAAATCCGTCTTGTGATTGCCGATGTCAGGGGCAGTCCAAGCTGACGAAGACTGACGATCGAGGGTCCCAGACGCATTCGTGGTAGGTGGAGCAGCACTCGCGTTCGCCGACAGGACAGCAGCGTAAGGCATTCGTGGCCCAGCCTGCATCGGTCTCGAGCTCGATATGCATTTTCGGATTTGTGACAGCTCAGACCGAAGGCACTCCACTTCAGTCACGAGCAAATCCAGCTTGTTCAGAATAGTTGTGAACATGTGGACCGCCTCCGAAGAGAGCGACTCACCGTTCACAATCGACGGAACTGCCGGTGTCCTTTCAACGCTTGCCGAGTCCTCCTCGTCTCCGGATTCATTAGGCTTTGATGACCGTCGAATGCAGGATGTACACTTGTAGGTGCTGAAACCAGTCTCCATAAGTACGTTGTAGTCTTCGGCACGCACGTCGTGCTTCAAGCATCAGCCTGTTCAGGCGCAACAGCGTCGGTTCTACCCGGCCAACCAGTCAACACACGTGGAAACCACATCACCAGAACGGCGCGGGTGGCACATGCGGTCTTCACCAGCCACATAAAGGAGGCAGCTGCCAAAGGCTGATCGGGAATCTGCTTGGTTTCCCAGTTATCGGAGGCTTATCATCGTCAAGTTTCGGAATTTATTTTCACGATCAGCAACAGTGCTTCAAGCATCAGCCTGTCCAGGCGCAACAGCGTCGGTTATACCGGGCCAGGCAGTCGACACAGGTGGAAACCACATCACCCGAACGGCGCGGGCGGCGACAGCGTTCTTCACAAGCGACATAAAGGAGGCAGCTGCGAAAGGCTGATCGGGAATCTGCTTGGTTTTCCACTTATCGGACGCTTATCATAGTCACGTTTCGGAATTTATCTTCACTATCAGCAACCGTGCTTCAAGCATCAGCCTGTCCAGGCGCAACAGCTTTGGTTGTATCGGGCCAAGCAGTCGACACAAGTGGAAACCACATCACCCGAACGGTGCGGGTGGCGCCAGCGGTCTTTACCAGCGACATAAAGGAGGCAGCTGCGAAATGCTGATCGGGAATCTGCTTGGTTTTCCAGTTATCGGACGCTTATCATCGTCAAGTTTTCGAATTTATCTTCACGATCAGCAACCATGCTTCAAGCATCAGCCTGCCCAGGCGCAACAGCGTCGGGTCTACCGGGCCAAGCAGTCAACACAAGTGGAAACCACATAACCCTAACGGCGCGGGAGGCGCCAGCGGTCTTCACTAGCGACCTAAAGGAGGCAGCTGCGAAAGGCTTATCGGGAATCTGCTTGCTTTTCCAGTTATCGGACGATTATCATCGTCAAGTTTCGGAATTTATATTCACGATCAGCAACCGTGCTTCAAGCATCAGCCTGTCCAGACGCAGCAGCGTCGGTTCCACCGGGTTTAGCAGTCCACACAAGTGGAAACCACATCACCCGAACGGCTCGGGCGGCGCAAGCGGTCTTCACCAGCGACATAAAGAAGGCAGCTGCGAAAGGCTGATCGGGAATCTGCATGGTTTTCCAGTTATCGGACGCTTATCATCGTGAAGTTTCGGAATTTATCTTCACGATCAGCAGCTGTGTTTCAAGCATCAGCCTGTCCAGGCGCAACAGCGTCGGTTCTACCGGGCGAAGCAGTCGACACAAGTGGAAACCACATCACCCGAACGGTGCGGGCGGCTCCAGCGGTCTTTACCACCGACATAAAGGAGGCAGCTGCGGAATGCTGATCGTGAATCTGCTTGGTTTTCCAGTTATCGGACACTTATTACCCCCAATTTTCGGAAGTTATCTTCGCGATGAGCAACCATGCTTCAAGCATCAGCCTGCACAGGCGACACAGCGTCGGGTCTACCGAGCCAAGCAATCAACACAAGTGGAAACCACATCACCCTAACGGCGCGGGAGGCGCCAGTGGTCTTCACGAGCGACATAAAGGAGGAAGCTGCGAAAGGCTTATCGGGAATCTGCTTGGTTTTCCAGTTATCGGACGAATTATCATCGTCAAGTTTCGGAATTTATATTCACGATCAGCAACCGTGCTTCAAGCATCAGCCTGTCCAGGCGCAACAGCGTCGGTTCTAACGGGCCTAGCAGTCCACACAAGTGGAAACCACATCACCCGAACGGCTCGGGCGGCGCAAGCGGTCTTCACAAGAGACATAAAGTAGGCAGCTGCGAAAGGCTGATCGTGAATCAGCTTGGTTTTCCAGTTGTCGGACGCTTATCATCGTCAACTTTCAGAATTTTTCTTCACTATCAGCAACCGTGCTTTAAGCATCAGCCTGTCCAGGCGAAAAATCGTCGGTTCTACTGGGCCAAGCAGTCAACACAAGTGGAAACTACAACACCCGAACGGCTCGGGCGGCGCAAGCGCTCTTCACCAGCGACATAAAGGAGGCAGCTGCGAAAGGCTGATCGGTAATCTGCTTGGTTTTCTTGTTATCGGACGCTTATCATCGTCAAGTTTCGGAATTTATCTTCACGATCACCAGCTGTGCTTCAAGCATGAGCCTGTCCAGGCGCTATAGCGTCGGTTTACCGGGCCAAGCAGTCAACACAAGTGGAAACCACATCACCCGAACGGCGCGGCCGGCGCAAGAGGTCTTCACCAGCGACATAAAGGAGGAAGCGGCGAAAGGCTGATCGGAAATCTGCTTGGTTTTCCAGTTATCGGACGCTTATCATCGTCAAGTTTTGGAATTTATCTTCACGATCAGCGTCCGTGCTTCAAGCATCAGCCTGTCCAGGCGCAACAGCTTCGGTTCGACCGGGCCAAGCAGTCAACACAAGTGGAAACCACATCACCCGAACGGCGCGGGCGGCACCAGCAGTCTTCACCAGCGACATAAAGGAGGCAGCTGCGAAAGGCTTATCGGGAATCTGATTGGTTTTCCAGCGATCGGACGCTTATCATCGTCAAGTTTCGGAATTTATCTTCACGATCAGCAACAGTGCTTCAAGCATCAGCCTGTCCAGGCGCAACGGCGTTGGTTCTACCGGGCCAAGCAGTCAACACAAGTGGAAACCACATCACCCGAACGCTGCGCACGGCGCCAGCGGTCTTCACCAGCGACAGAAAGGAAGCAGCTGCGAAAGGCTGATCGGGAATCCGCTTTGTTTTCCAGTTATCCGACGCTTGTCATCCTCAAGTTTCGGAATTTATCTTCACGATCAGCAACCGTGCTTCCAGCATCAGCCTGTCCGGGCGCAACAGCGTCCGTTTTACTGAACCAAGCAGTCAACACAAGTGGAATGCACATCACCCGAACGGCGCGGGCGGCGCCAGCGGTCTTCACCGGCGACATGAAGGAGGCAGCTGCGACAGGCTGATCGGGAATCTGCTTGGTTTTCCAGTTATCGGAAACTTATCATCGTCAAGTTTCGGAATTTATCTTCACGATCAGCAACCGTGCTTCAAGTATCAGCCTGTCCAGGTGCAACAGCTTTGGTTCTACTGGGCCAAGCAGTGAACGCAAGTGGAATCCACATCACCCGAATGACGTGGGCGGTGCCAGCGGTCTTCACCAGCGACATAAAGGAAGCAGCTGCGAAATGCTGATCGGGAATCTGCTTGGTTTCCCAGTTATCGGACGCTTATCATCGTGAAGTTTCGGAATTTATCTTCATGATCAGCAACCGTGCTTCAAGCATCAGCCTGTCAAGGCGCAACAGTTTCGGTTCTACCGGGCCAAGCAGTGAACGCAAGTGGAATCCACATCACCCGAATGGCGCGGGCGGCGCCAGCGGTCTTCACCAGCGACATAAAGGAGGCAGCTGCGAAATGCTGATCGGGAATCCGCTTGGTTTACCAGTTATCGGACGCTTATCATCGTCAAGGTTCGGAATTTATCTTCACAATCAGCAACCGTGCTTCAAGCATCAGCTTGTCCAGGCGGAACAGCGTCGGTTATACCGGGCCCAGCAGTCGACACAAGGGGAAACCACATCACCTGAACGGTACGGGCGGCGCCAGCGGTCTTCACCGGCGACATAAAGGAGGCAGCTGCGAAATGCTTAACCGGTAATCCGCTTGGTTTACCAGTTATCGGACGCTTATCATCGTCAAGTTTCGGAATTTATCGTCACGATCAGCAACCGTGCTTCAAGCTTCAGCCTGTCCAGGCATAACAGCGTCGGTTATACCGGGCCAAGCAGTCGACACAACTGGAAACCACATCACCCAAACGGCGCGGGCGGCTCCAGCGGTCTTTACCAGCGACATAAAGGAGGCAGCTGCGAAATGCTGATCGGGAATCTGCTTCGTTTTTCAGTTATCGGACGCTTATCATCGTCAATTTTTGGAATTTATCTTCACGATCAGCAGCCGTGCTTCAATCATCAGCCTGTCCAGGCGCAACAGCGTCGGGTCTACTGGACCAAGCAGTAACAGAAGTCGAAACCGCATAACCCTAACGGCGCAGGAGGCGCCTGCGGTCTTCACTAGCGACATAAAGAAGGCAGCTGCGAAAGGCTTACCGGGAATCTGCTTGGTTTTCCAGTTATCGGACGCTTATCATCGTCAAGTTTCGGAATTTATATTCACGATCAGCAACTGTGCTTCAAGCATCAGCCTGTCCAGGCGCAACAGCGTCGGTTCTACCGGGTCTAGCAGTCCACACAAGTGGAAACCACATCACCCGAACGGCTCGGGCGGTGCAAGCGGTCTTCACAAGCGACATAAAGGAGGCAGCTGCGAAAGGCTGATCGGGAATCTGCTTGGTTTTCCAGTTATCGGATGCTTATCATCGTCAAGTTTCGGAATTTATCTTCACAATTAGCAACCCTGCTTCAAGCATCAGAATGTCCAGGCGAAAAAGCGTCGGTTCTATCAGGCCAAGCGGTCAACACAAGTGGAAACCACATCACCCGAACGGCGCGGGCGGCGCCAGTAGTCTTCTCCAGCGACATAAAGAAGGCAGCTGCGAAAGGTTGATCGGGAATCTGCTTGGTTTTCCAGTTATCGGACGCTTATTAACGTCAAGTTTTGGATTTTATCTTCACGATCAGCAACCATGCTTCAAGCATCAGCCTGCCCAGGCGCAACAGCGTCGGATCTACCGGGCCAAGCAGTCAACACAAGAGTAAACCACATCACCCTAACGGTGCGGGCGGCGCAAGCGGTCTTCACTAGCGACATAAAAGAGGCATCTGCGAAAGGGTTATCGGGAATCTGCTTGGTTTTTCAGTTCTCGATCGTTTATCATCGTCAAGTTTCGGAATTTATATTCACGATCAGCAACCGTGCTTCAAGCATCAACCTGTCCAGGCGCAACAGCATCGGTTCTACCGGGCCAAGCAGTCAACACAAGTGGAAACCACATCACCCGAACGGTGCGGGCGGCACCAGCGGTCTTCAACAGCGACATAAAGTAAGCAGGTGCGAAAGGCTGATCGGGAATCTGCTTGGTTTTCCAGTTATCGGACTCTTATCATCATTAACTTTCGGAATTTATTGTCACGATCAGCAACCGTGCTTGAAGCATCAGCCTGTCCAGGTGCAACTGCTTCGGTTCTACCGGGCAAGGCAGTCAACCCAAGTCGAAACCACATTACCTGAACGGCGCGGGCAGCGCAAGCGGTCTTCTCCAGCGATATAAAAGAGGCAGCTGCGAAAGGCTGATCGGGAATCTGCTTGGTTTCCCAGTTATCGGAGGCTTATCATCGTCGAGTTTTGGAATTTATCTTCACGATCAGCAACCGTGCTTCAAGCATCAGCCTGTCCAGGCGCAACAGCGTCGGTTATACCGGGTCCAGCAGTCGACACAAGTGGAAACCACATCACCTGAACGGCGCTGGCGGCGCCAGTGGTCTTCACCAGCGACATAAAGGTTGCAGCTGCGAAATGCTGATCGAGAATCCGCTTGGTTTACCAGTTATCGGACGCTTATTATCGTCAAGTTTCCGAATTTATCTTCACCATCAGCAACCGTGCTTCAAGCATCAGCCTGTCCAGGCGCAACAGCGTCGGTTCTACCGGGCCAAGCAGTCGACACAAGTGGAAACCACATCACCCGAACGGCTCGGGCGGCGGAAGCGCTCTTCACCAGCGACATAAAGGAGGCAGCTGCGAAAGGCTGATCGGTAATATGCTTGGTTCTCTAGTTATTGGACGCTTATCATCGTCAAGTTTCGGAATTAATCTTCACGATCAGCAACTGTGCTTCAAGCATCAGCCTGTCCAGGTGCAACAGCTTCGGTTCTACCGGGCCAAGCAGTCAACTCAAATCGAAACCACATTACCCGAACGGCGCGGGCGGCGCAAGCGGTCTTCTCCAGCGAAATAAAGGAGGCAGCTGCGAAAGGCTGATCGGCAATCTGCTTGGTTTTCCAGTTATCGGAGGCTTATCATCGTCAAGTTTCGGAATTTATCTTCACGATCAGCAACCGTGCTTCAAGCTTCAGCCTGTCCAGGCGCGACAGCGTCGGTTATACCGGGTCGAGCAGTCGACACAAGTGGAAACCACATCACCCGAACGATGCGGGCGGCGCGAGCGGTCTTTACCAGCGACTTAAAGGAGGAAGCTGCGAAAGTCTGATCGGGAATCTGCTAGGTTTTCAAGTTATCGGACGCTTATCATCGTCAAGTTTCGGAATTTATCTTCACGATCAGCAACTCTGCTTCAAGCATCAGCCTGTTCAGGCGAACAAGCGTCGGTTCTACCGGGCCAAGCAGTCAACAGAAGTGGAAACCACATAACGCTAACGGCGCGGGAGGCGCCAGCGGTCTTCACTAGCGACATAAAGAAGGCAGCTGCGAAAGGCTTACTGGGAATCTGCTTGGTTTTCCAGTTATCGGACGCTTATCATCGTCAAGTTTCGGAATTTATATTCACGATCAGCAACCGTGCTTCAAGCATCAGCCTGTCCAGGCGCAACAGCATCGGTTCTACCGGGTCTTGCAGTCCACACAAGTGGAAACCACATCACCCGAACGGCGCGGGCGGCGCCAGCGGTCTTCACCGGCGATATAAAGGAGGCAGTGCGAAAGGCTGATCGAGAATCTGCTTGGTTTCCCAGTTATCGGAGGCTTATCATCGTTAAGTTTTGGAATTTATCTTAACGACCAGCAACCGCGCTTCAAGCTTCAGCCCGCCCAGGCGCAACAGCGTCGGTTATACCGGGCCGAGCAGTCGACACAAGTGGAAACCACATCACCCGAACGATGCGGGCGGCGTGAGCGGTCTTTACCAGCGACTTAAAGGAGGAAGCTGCGAAAGTCTGATCGGGAATCTGCTTGGTTTTCCAGTTATCGGAGGCTTATCATCGTCAAGTTTCGGAATTTATCTTCACGATCAGCAACCCTGCTTCAAGCATCAGCCTGTCCAGGCGAAAAAGCGTCGGTTCTACCGGGCCAAGCGGTCAACACAAGTGGAAACCACATCACCCGAACGGCGCGGGCGGCGCCAGTGGTCTTCACCAGGGACATAAAGGAGGCAGCTGCGAAAGGATGATCGGGAACCTCCTTGGTTTTCCAGTTATCGGGTGCTTATCATCGTCAAGTTTCAGAATTTATATTCACGATCAGCAACCGTGCTTCAAGCATCAGACTGTCCAGGCGCAACACCTTCGGTTCTACCGGGCCAAGCAGTCAACACAAGTGGAAACCACATCACCCGAACGGTGCGGGCGGCACCAGCGGTCGTCACAAGCGACATAAAGGATGCAGCTGCGAAAGGCGTATCGGGAATCTGCTTGGTTTTTCATTTATCGGACGCTTATCATCGTCAAGTTTCGGAATTTATCTTCACGATCAGCAACAGTGCTTCTAGCATGAGCCTGTCCAGGCGCAACAGCATCGGTTCTACCGGGCCAAGCTGTCAACTCAAGTCGAAACCACATTACTCGAACGGCGCGAGCAGCGCAAGCGGTCTTCACCAGCGACATAAAGGAGGCAGCTGCGAAATGCTGATCGGGAATCCGCTTGGTTTACCAGTTATCGGACGCTTATCATCGTCAAGTTTCGGAATTTATCTTCACCATCAGCAACCGTGCTTCAAGCATCAGCCTGTCCAGGCGCAACAGCGTCTGTTCTACCGGGCCAAGCAGTTGACACAAGTGGAAACCACATCACCTGAACGGCTCGGGCGGCGCAAGCGCTCTTCACCAGCGACATAAATGAGGCAGCTGCGAAAGGCTGATCGGTAATATGCTTGGTTTTCTAGTTATCGGACGCTTATCATCGTCAAGTTTCGGAATTTATCGTCACGATCAGCAACCGTGCTTCAAGCATCAGCCTGTCCAGGTGCAACAGCTTCGGTTCTACCGGGCCAAGCAGTCAACTCAAGTCGAAGCCACATTACCCGAACGGTGCGGGCGGCGCAAGCGGTCTTCTCCAGCGAAATAAAGGAGGCAGCTGCGAAAGGCTCATCGGGAACCTCCTTTGTTTTCCAGTTATCGGATGCTCATCATCGTCAAGTTTCGGAATTTATCTTCACGATCAGCAACCGTGCTTCAAGCATCAGCCTGTTTAGGCACAACAGCATCGGTTCTACCGGGCCAACCAGTCAACACAAGTGGAAACCACCCAAGCAGCACCAAAAAGTGAATTTCGATCGGCCGACGGTTGGCCAGTGTCTGGACAGCTTGGCCACTTTAAGTTCTTGGCCACCGGAGACATAAACAAGGCCGGCAAGAGTCCGGCCACAAACTAGCTGTTTTTAGCTTGTCCGCCGGAGACATAAACATGGCCGGCAAGTGTTTGGCCAGAAGTGCTGATTTTCAGCTTGGCCGCCGGAGACATAAACCCGGTTGGCAAGTGTTTGGCCAGCAGTGCTGATTTTCAGCTTGGCCGCCGGGGACATAAACACGGCCGGCAAGTGTTTGGCCAGAAGTGCTGATTTTCAGCTTGGCCGCCGGAGACATAAACACGGCCGGCAAGTGCTTGGCCAGCAGTGCTGATTTTTAGCTTGGCCACCGGACACATAAACACGGCCGGCAAGTCTTTGGCCAGAGTGCTGATTTTCAACTTGGCCACCGGGGACATAAACACGGCCGGCAAGTGTTTGGCCGGCAGTGCTTATTTTCAGCTTGGCCGCCCGGGACATAAACACGGCCGGCAAGTGTTTGGCCAGCAGTGCTGATTTTTAGCTTGGCCGCCGGGGACATAAACACGGCCGGCAAGTCTTTGGCCAGAGTGCTGATTTTCAACTTGGCCACCGGGGACATAAACACGGCCGGCAAGTGTTTGGCCGGCAGTGCTGATTTTCGGCTTGGCCGCCCGGGACATAAACACGGCCGGCAAGTGTTTGGCCAGAAGTGCTGATTTTCAGCTTGGCCGCCGTGGACATAAACATGGCCGGCAAGTGTTCGGCCAGAAGTGCTGATTTTCAGCTTGGCCGCCGCGGACATAAACACGGCCAGCAAGTGTTCGGTCAGAAGTGCTGACTTTCAGTTTCGCCACAGGGACACCCATAATCTAAACTTTCATCGCGTTGACGAAACTTTGGCATAACGACGGGCAACGAGAGAAGCATCATGAGCGAGTGGTTGGCAGGATATTAGTGCGTGCATCGCTCGAACACTGTTAGCGCAAGCAAACGATCAACGTTTTAGAAAGGCTATTGTCTTAACTAGCACTCTCGTGTGATATGTTCATTTGGAACATTACCAGAAGGGGGAAAATATTGTGCCCGTCGTTGTTCTCTGAAAATAAAATACGAAAACAGCGCCGATGTCATCTTCGCGCTAACAATATCGCTCTGTCGCTGCGCGGCACTCCTAGCGCGAATACCACATCCGCGATTTTTCGGTTACTGCTCCACATATTTCCTTCCCAACCGCACTCCAAGAAAAGAAAGTTGGAATCGGGTGCATCTGGCGCACATGCTCCCCTTTCCTGGAAGACGCACCCTCCGTTACCCAGCCAGTGTACTTGTACACCGACCATAAGCCCCCACCTCTACCTTAAAAACCTATAAGCGTATCAATGCACTCAAACTGCCACGCTAGCCACGCACCCCAATCAGCTTGTGCTTGGATCGGATAAGATTGGATCTTTCAGGCCTTGTGTTTTGGAGGAGCCTAAACATGACGTCTCTCATATATCGATTAAACTTAAAGGGGCACTGACACCCCAAGAGACGTATTTCTTCATTGTCTAAAAGGATGCACGTGAAAGTCATAGACACGCAAAAAAAAAAAAAAAACGCATCGCGAAACAAATATTTCGCCCGCGCGCGCGCGCCTTTTTATTTTTGGCGTTTTCCTCTTCCGCTTTTCGCCTCCTCGCGTCTTTTGATTCGTGACGTCAAGAATCATGAAATTTAGAAGCTACGTAGGCGACATTTTTATAACATTTAATAACAGCAATCGTAAAACATGTTTTTTTACGGAATTGCGAACGCACTACGGCCCTTCTTTTTGAAATACCAAAAAACGGAGTCCGTTGTGGTGCCGCCTCCTGGTATCCTCCCACGGAAAACAGGCGACACCGCTCAAAACCGGTCTGCCGGCGCTCGCTCCTTTCCTCCTCGCTTTGGGTCGCGATGGCAACAGCACGGAGTGGTGAAAGAAAGTGGACTCTCAGGACTCGGCAGTATTTGACGTCAAAGCACTGGTCTGATCGCGCGGGAACTTCGAATTCGGCATTTGGAAATTGTTTTTTTACTTCACAAATACTGAATTCCCAAGTTTCAAATTTTGAGGGTAATATCCCGACATCGTTTTCAATCGTTCCGGATAATAAAAAAAAAATTATGATTTTGATGTGTCAGTGCCCCATTAAGCTAGTCTCAGTAATGTTTTAAATAGGTGCTAGGATACTTAATTCCTGAGCCAACAAAAGCTAAGAGCTTCGGTTAAAACCGCAACGGAAACGTTTAAAATCGAACCACACGTAAAAGAAAAAGAAAATGAACATGGCGACCTAGATGTGCAGAACGCTGGTTTTGTTGTTCGCAACGTGGTTGTTGGCGGGTGGCGGGCAGCGCCGTGACGCTATTGACGCTATCGTGGTGATTGACGCCAGTGATGCTCGGCCGTACTAGAGTGAGCAAAATGCTCGCATTCAGGTCGCAACGATGAACTTCCGGCGCTCGTGGACTGCCAACAGGCGCCCAAAAGGTTGCGATACTGCGCTGACCGTTGCTGACAGGCGCTGCTGCGTAGGGTACGCCTGGCACGAGAACGTTTTTGCGTTCGCACGGTAAAGGATTCTCAACGATAAAGCAGCGTCCTGCATCAACAGAAAGTTAACGCTGCTCGAGAGTCCCACGCTCAAATTTTAGCAGAGCGAACGCGGTCAGTCAACATAGTCACGGTCAACGTAGTCGCAGTTAATTCTTCATTTTATATTATAATATGGGCTATATGGCGAAACATATAGGATCATAAAGCTTCCCGTTTTGGGGGCCACTTTCGGGCTCGGGAGTTCCTCTGGAAGCATGGAGCTGTCCTGTTCACTCGGTATTGACAGCAGTGTAGACGCTGCTTGTTTTAGGCCAATCGTCTCCGGGTAGGATCACTTGACTACAGTGTTCAAGAAAGAAATAAGGCAGAGCACGGCACCTGCCTGAAGGCGAAGGCCACGGATAACATCCACTGCACTATCAACTTTGGGTCGAACTTTCAAGAGGATATAAGTCACAAGTCCTCTCGTTGTGTTCATTGTTGGGATGCCCCTGAAGATAAGCCTTTGTGAGCGCAACCCCCTTTTGACCTGGAATGAGCTCTTACTTTCTTACCCCTTATCTTTTTTCTCCTCTCTCCCAGAGCTGAAAGCGTGGAAGAATGTGCGAACTCGCCAAACCAATCAACCGGAGGCTTGTTTGTCAGTTGACTCCGCTCTCTGGGCGCGGGTGACGTCAGGAGCGTGATCACGTTGTAAAGGTTTCCCGGATGGGGTAGTAGCCTTTTCCAATCACGGAATGCCTGCTTCGTGGCCTAGTTTCTTGTGTGCTATGCTGCGACCTGCGGGGCTGCTGTAGATTTCGTCCACGACAACGTATACAAGGCTATTAGTATTTGAAAAGTCCTACGCGTATATCGGCAACAAGCGATTTCTTCAAAGAAGCACAAGAAATTCTTGTGACGCGTTTAGTGTTCGTTCGGGAAATGACGAGAAGAAAGGGGTCCGTTAAGATTCAACACGATGTGGCAGACATAGTCGTCTCGTTTTTGTGTGGTTGTTCTGCAGTGCCCGTATCGACATATATCTTGGAATACATATTTCAAGTCCGCTAAGTTTATGGTAAGTGCACCGCAACCGACTTGTTGGAAACAAGTGACCGCTGTTTTTCGGGTAATCTTCAATATTATCTATAGGATCGGGCACTGTCTGTTCTCCCGGCAGGCGGGACAATAATTTCCCCGAAATTCTACCCGCAGTCGCCTCCCATTAGCTGGCTGAAATCATGCGACAACTACACACTAAACGAAAATATACCCAGATGGGAGCATATCGCTTGTCCTCTAGCGCATTCCCTTCTGGGAGTTTGATATACTCCGCGGGATGGGAGTTCGGAGTTGACTCCCATGCAGGCCAGAGGTTTTTGGGGGGTGCAAGGGGGTAAGTACAGAACTCCCATCGGTACGGGAGTCTGTTCGTGGAACAATGGGAGTATTTATTTACTTCCATCAAAGTGTTCCTAGGTGGACCCATGGGAGTATTCTTTCACATTCTTATGGGAGTTTTACATGGACTCACGGGAATATCCTTTACATCACCTGGGAGTCC